>OY288281.1:67699050-67919050 GCA_958450335.1 Hibiscus tridactylites
ATGAGACAAAGGTACATGCTGAGAAGAAATTGTCAATTCAAAATACCTCTATCCTGCTGAGAATTTTATTGGTAGTTGACGTTAAAATGTGGAATTTGTTTCCTATAATTGCCACTTGTAGAAGCGTTGTGCAAAAAATAAGGCTAACCGTCTAAAACAGACGTGTGTGCATTCAACAGGGACAAAGAGTTATGCAAGGATATGTGAGGAGGAGGTGATTTCTCGTTTTCTGTAGTTACACGTTTCATATTTTGCTTTGGCCATATTTGAAAGTTGTTGCTTTTGTTGTGGAAATAGCGAAACAAGAGGCCTGATGGGAAGGAACCGACTAGAGCTGAGCTTTATATATTAACACATACACGCAAGAATGGACAGCCTGTTGATGAGACTGCGGCGAAATTAATTGTATGTATAAGTAATTGAACTGTACTTTTACTAGTTCCAGATTTATATGTAAATATTGTTCATCCATCCTTGATAAATTTTGCAAGTTGAATAGTTGGGTTTTTCTTTGCAGTCAAAGATCCGCGAGCAGGAAGCTAAGAAGCAGAATACCTCACAATGCAGCGATGAGTCAAATGACACCTTGTGTCAAGTTATGGGAGAAGAAAAAGGTGACTGTGTGGAAACTTCTGGAATGGGTCCCAATCGTACTGGTATTTTTGGCTCAAGGCCTAGCCGTGCTGCCCTTGTGAGGATGGCTTCTGAGGCTAAAAGTTCTGCAAATGAAGAGGTGCGCAAGATGGCGGTGAAAATGGAGGCCATGGAGGAAAAATATTCCCTTATGGAAAACCACATAGCTAGAATGACTTCAAACATGGAAAAGTTTCTCCAGAAGATTGGTGGATCTTCAAACAGTTTGGGTTCTAAACAGGTGACCTTCTCTTATACCGCTATTTAATGGTAGTTAAATTGTCTTATGCCATACTATGGTGTTGTTTGCATAACCGTTACAGGATACTCCCAAATGTCCCGAGTATGCAAAGAAGCTACAATCTACAGTCCTTTTGTGTGTGTTTTAATGGTTTCCTTTTTCTCGGTATTTATCTTATTCATATTTAATAGGGACAAACCTTTTATTGGACATGTTAAAAAATTAGCTTAGTCTGGGAAATATAGCAAGAGCTAATAGAAACACAGTGTTGTGACCAAGTGATTTTGCAAAATGTGGAGATTTTAAGCATATAGGGTGGCCCAAAATATCATGAGAAGTACCTTAGTTAATTGGTAGATGATAAAATTCCAAAACCTTGGGAACCTATCTCAACTGTGAAAACAAAATGATTGCAAAATAGTATATTTTAGGAAAGCATGTCATGCATTTGCAGTTTGATTATGAATGTGTTAAATATTATTATTAGCATATTTCAGGAATTTACAGTACATTGAAGAATTGTTTTCTTTCGAGATTCTACATCTTTGATCATGCCTTCCATCAGTCTCGCTTGCAGTAACTTGTCAATGACAATGACCTAAGGAGAACAAGATTTTCGTTGTTCATCGAGTATTTGGCTTTTGAAATCTCTGTACAGCAAAGAACTTGTCACTCTAGCTATATAAATCCAGAATTTCCAATTACTTTGTTTTGTTTTGTTTTCCAGCAGGAAGACCCAGAAGAGGATGATGCATAATGGACTTGACCCACCTTTATCATTGTAGGTGGCATTATGCTGATTCAAATTGGTAGTGTTGAACTTCTGAAACATGGAAGCATTGAAGTATTTGGCTTTAATATTCCCCCAGTGGTCGCGTATTAAGATGCCTCCGATCCCGGCAGCTCCATAGCTCCCATACACAGCACTGCCAGCATCAACATTGAACTTAAGGTGTCCACAGGGAGGAGCATTGAGGGACTTTTAGGTAGAGCGGATTGAATTGAAGATAGCTGAGGATGTAATGTAAAATCTAGGATCCAAGGGATGGAGCTAGGCCACTTATTTTTACACCAGAAACCAATCCCAAAATTTTACTTAAAATTATGTTGGTCACTCAATCTATCCATTTTATAATATTGTACAAAAGTTTTCAGATTTTGAATTCTTAAAAGAAATTTATATATTTTTAACTTTTTTTTAAATAATACTATTTTAGGTTAATTAGAATGTTTGATATTTGGGATCAATTTAGAATCTAAGTTTATTATCTAGGGACGTTTTGGCGTAATTAATCTCGTTTGTGCATGCATAGCGCCTTTTTTAATCCTTTTTTTTTATAAAAAAATTGACCTCTTATTTAACCATTTTAAAAGGTCAGTCCTTATGTGAGAAACCTCTAAAAGGTGATCTCGAACATTTAGCCTTTATATTTAGAGTTATAAATTGATATACAAGTTGTATAAAAAATACACATTTTTTCTATCTAAACTATAAAATATAAAACTTTAATTTACATTCTTAAATCCTAAAGTCCAAACCCAAACCTAAAACACTAAATTTCAAATTAAACCATAAATTCCAAACACTACCACCTAAATCTATAAACACAAATCAACAAATTTGTATATCAAAATATTTTCTTTATACTTGTTACATATACTTAAACAAGTAGTTATCTAATTAATCAAGCTTATGATATAATGAAAAGACACCACTTTATTTTTAATTAAAATTAGATCCTATTTTCTATCCAAATTACCCAACTGCCTCAGTCCTCTCCTTATAAAAAGAATGTTAGATATAGTAATTTATTAATAAAACTGAATAGAATTTTTTTACTTTATCGGTGCCTCTATCTATGTCTCAGTATTAAAAAATAGAGTTAAAGATTGAGATTTAAGGTTATAATCTAGAGTGTAATTTTTATGATTTAAAAAATTTATAGTTATGACATACTGTTTAATTTTATAGTGTTGTAGCATAGATAGAGCACAAAAAGGGAGAAGTGGATATTTGTTCAATAAACCCAATTCGTCGTATGAGTTTTGCTTGAACAAAAATCATGATTTTTTTTTTTGAATTTAGAAGATGATGAACTATAAGATTACGTCGAGGACATCATGTCATGCTCTAAGACAGGTAGAAGAGAGGTCGGTGGCTCATCAAACAGAGAGATGCAATAATTCAGAAGATTGTCTAGCTTGGCAAGCTTGTTTGTGAGTTGATTTTCTTCACGTGGAGACCATTGGAAGTCAATTGCCCATCCCAAATTGCGAAATCGAGCAATGTTGCGCACAAGAGAGATGGAATTAGAATGCACATGTGGAGCATTCAAACGCGTGATCGCTTCCTCACTATCCGACTGGACTAAAAGTTGTTCAAAGCCATTATCCCATACTATTTGTAAACTAATGAGGAGCGCCCAAAGCTCTGCTTGTAAAGGCTGCGTCACTCCTAGAGTATTGTTAAAACCAAGTATCCATGAACCGTCATCTGAACAAAAGAGACCTCCTACCGAGCCTACTCCAATGGATGACGAAACTACAACATCGATATTCATACAAACCTAGCTAGCATCTGGCCGTGACCAGCGTGGGATTGCTCTTGGTATCTGATGGTTTTGGTGGCCAGTCGCACTGCATTCAACATAATAGTACGCCCAAGTTTTACATTTCTGCATAATGGAATTTGCAGGGGTCAAGGTTCCATTGAAAACAAAATCATTCCGGTGCTTCCATGATTGCCATAAGACGAATGCAAAAATTAATTCCAAGGAAGCCTTAAATCTTGGTGCGGACCATTGTCGTTGAGATTCATCAGTAACCACTCCTCCAAACTTGAGTTGAAAAAAGTGGGTTGGCGAGCTGAAGGGAGCAATACCAGCCAAATATCGCGTGCCAACTTACAATCGCGAAGAACATGAGAAATAGATTCACCATCGAAGAGTAGCAAGGACAATAGGGGTTTTGTCCAATCGATTGTCGACACCGTTCCTCATTAGTCATTAACTTTCTCTTAAACGAGAGCCAAAGAAACAACCGTACCCATTGGGGAACTCGAAGTGTCCAGATTAGTTTCCAATGAGGGCTCCAGCATCCATTAGTGCAGCATATGCAGTTTTCACGTTAAAGTTGCAATTGACGCTCAAATTCCAGACTAACCTGTCAGGCGTGTCACTCGGATCAGGGCATCTAATACTCAAAATGTGTTGGACTGCAATCGGGTGAAACAAGGAAGAGAGCTTTTCAACATTCCAGTTGCTAGATTCGTTTATGAGGTCCGAGAAACAAATATCATAAAATTGACTTACATTTTCCAAAAGATACAGACGCAACGACCTCAACATTAGTATCTAAATATCATCCAAGACGTTAATTGAATCACCAGCTCCAAGAGACCAGACAAGACTTGAGCCCAAATCGTCCCAAGCCGATGAGATAGCTCGCCAAAGGGGAATGCAATATACTCGATGAACCGAGAGAGGGCATATTGCAGTCATCCTATATTTCTCCCTTAGCAGTCGAACCCACAGGGCATTCAAGGCACTTACAAGGGCATAGGCTAGCTTGAGGATGAAAACCATATTAAAGTTAAAGATTCGCCGCAATCCAAGACTGCCACAGTCCATCGGGTGACAAACATACTCCCAATCAACAAGGGAAATTTTAGACGAGGTTGCGGTAGAGCCCCATATAAATTGGCGTAGCATGTTCTCAATATCATTACAAACTTTCTTAGGAAGCAAGGATGTTTTCATAAAGTATACAAGGATGGCAGCAAGCACAAATTTAGCCAAAGTCAACCGACCAGCCACGAAAAGAGTACGACTAGCCATACCATTCAATTTTTCTTGTATCTTATCCATAATAAATTGGAAATCGGAGCATTTAACTCGAATATGGAGGACTGTGACACCAAGATATTTGCCCAAAGAATCAACTCGTTGATAACCAAAAAAATTACCTACTGCCTCTTATAGGGAGGGCACAGTGCTAGGTGAGAAATATATTTATGTTTTCCTTTTGTTCACACGATGCCCAGAGTGGTTACCAAAAGTGTCGAGAATGCTTTGGATAACTTTTGCCTAATCTAAGTCTACTTTTGCATAAAGGATGAGATCATCTGTAAAGAAAAGGTGGGACATGGGGATGCCATTGCAGACGAAACTAAAAGGCTGCCACGAACCATCAGACACAACATGATTAACCAAATGACCTAGTTTCTCCATTGCAAGGGCAAACATATACGGTGACAGTGGATCGCCTTGGCGAATTCCACGTTTAGGTGCAAAAGGTTGCGAGAGCTCACCGTTCCATTGAACTTGAAAAGTCAAGCTTGTAATAGAGTTCATGATGATGCATCGGATATTCATCGGAAAGCCCGCGTTAATCAAAGCATATGAAATAAAGTCCCAACGCAAACGATCAAAAGCCTTTTCTAGATCCACCTTAATTGTCATCCAGCCTTCCTTACGTTTAGATAGGCGCATGGAGTGAATAACCTCATGATTAATTATAATGTTTTCCGTGATATTACGCCCAGATATAAAGCTAGTTTGGTTCGACTCAATAAGTAAAGGAAAGATTGGTTTTAGCCGACGAATAATCACCTTTGAGACAAGCTTGTAAAGCACTGTACATAAGCTGATTGGTCGAAATTCAGCAAAGGATGTTGGGCTATCACATTTTGAAATTAATACAATAGTTTCACGATTAAGCTCCGACTCCAACTCGTCACCCTGAAAAATACCTTGTATCATTGAAACAATTGACGACCCTATAGTAGTCCATTGCCGTTGAAAAAATTCTGCGTGTAAACCATCGCAATCCGGAGATTTTAAAGGCGCCATGTCCATCAAAGAAGCATGGATTTCAGCCGTTGTAGGGACAACAACAATGTTTTGCCAGTGAAACTGGGGAATGCGTAGAAAGTTTCCAGCAATGGGAAAAAGCTCCGGTGGAGTGTCACTTGCCGCAAAGAGGTCTTGGAAGAACTTAACAGCTTCATCCTTGAGAATGGTGGCATATCACTCCACGACCCATCACTAATTCTAAGGGACATGATGTGATTCCGTTGTCTTCTAGATAGTGCTCGCCTGTGAAAATATCGAGTATTCCAATCACCCTGAACTACCCAATCAGATCGCGATTTCTGACACCATAGAAGTTCTTCCTGGTCTAAAAGATGCTCAAGATCAATGAGAAGCCCTGACTCCAAAGAGCTTAAAAAACAAGACGGTCGAGAGCTGGGGGCCTTTTGAATACCACACAAGCGGGCCATAACAATGCGCTTCTTGGTACCCAAATAGCCAAACACAGTCTTGTTCTATATGTCCGCTGCTTGAGTAAAAGCACGAATAGTTTCGGCCATGAAAGATCCTGGAACCCAATTGTCCGTAACCATTCTCAGAAAGTCTTCATCGGAAAGCCAGCCAGAGAAATATCAGAAAGGTGCAGTAGATTTTAGTCGCGACAAGTTACCAATTTGTAAGAGGATTGGACGATGATCCGAGCGCATACGCAAAAGGTGTTGGACAACAGACTCGGGGTAGGTTTCATCAAAGTAGCTATTACAAATGAAACGATCCAGATGAACCGAAGCGAGCCCCTTGGACCAGGTAAAATTGGGTCCGTGAAAACCCATATCCCGTAAGCCATAGTCAAGCATCAAGTTCTGAAAATCCTTATTTGGTCGAGAAGAAGTAGCACAACTCATTCTATCAGCAGTGTGTAACGTTGCATTAAAGTCTCCAAAAAGAATCCACGGTGACCGAATAGACGCTGCGAGGCTGCGTAAGTGAGGCCAAAGGGACTTCCTGCCAGATGCCGACATACTTGCATATACTGCTATTGTATGCAAGGATGACCCTACATTTATGGTTGTAACATGGAAGTGAATGAACTGGAAATGATTAATGAGAATAGAGATAGAAACTGTATTATACCATGCAACCCAAATACCACCGACGAAACCAACTGCTTCAACTCGATGCGAGTGAGGGAAACCTAGAGCTGAGATTACTGAATCAACACGACAACTGCTTATCTGCGACTCAATAAAAACCACCACATCGGGTTTATAATCTCTTAAAAATTGTTTACCTACATGCAAGAAACGAATATCACCACAACCTTGAATGTTCCATGAGAAAAACTTAAGATCCATAAAAAGAATGAAGGAATGGAGTAGTAATCGGCATTCAACCATAGCCGTTTCCTGGTCTCCCTCAAGGTCACGACTAGAAACATTTGTGCTTGCGGCATCTACACTCGATTTGACAAAAATTGTCGGCAAAGGGTTGAAACTACCTCCATCTGGCTGATTAGGATCATAAGGCTCATTTAAGGGAAGAAGGTCAGCTTGATTCTCACATGACATGCTATCATCAACCTGGTTGACCCGCGTGTCTATGGGCAAAGGCTGATGTACAAAGTTTGGGTCAGCGTTCTCCTTCATGACATCTATGAAATGCTTAGATTTATCCAAAGAAGACTCCTAGGGCGTAAAGGGCGTATGACAGGAGCTTGAAGCCTTTGCAGAGAATCGAGATAAGGTAGGGAAATCAGCAAGATTAACCGTGAGAGGCTTACGCACCACAATAGATTTAGAGGACTTTCCTGATGGAGCTACAACCTTCTTCTTATATTTCGTCTTAAGAGCCGTCGGTTGGACTGTCTTATTACCTGTTGGAACAATGGGTGGAACTGGAGCAACATCGGTAGATGGAGGGTCAGGAATACTAGAATTGTCCGAGTCAGAGATTGGAGCAAAGTGAGAACCTTGAACAGACATGGCCTGTGGAGTCTTGGATGCACGTGAGGTTAGTGCATTGCGTCGTGGCCGTCGTTCAGCAACCATCCAGGGGCCAAAAGAACCAAAATCACAATCTCTTGGTACATTGTCCGCAACTGTCCCCGGGGCAGGAGCTGGATTGACATTTGACTGGTCCATGTTAGTACCATTTGGGGAATTGCCTTGACGCGCATCCGGGCAATTTTCTTGTGAATGGCCATACCTGCCACAGTGAAAGCAAATCACTGGAAGGGACTCATACTCAATCAATTGAATGTTGCCATTAACCAAGATTTTCGAGACCAACGACTTGGATAAATCAATGGACAAAGCCATGCGAGCAAAACGGCCTCGCCTTCCCCATTATGTTTGGTAATCTAACTTAACCACAATGCCAATAAATTCACCAATCTCCTCAATGATACTCTTTTTATAGAAAGTTATCGGCAGACCATGGAGTCGTATCCAAACCATTGCATGAGTTGGGAACGACGCCGAAGTAGTAAAGTCTGAAGTACACTATTGAACAGTTGGGTAATGGCCAAAGACAGTCCATAGACCACTAGTCAAGGCTTGAAGATAGTCAGATATGAGGCAAAAGGTAACAAGGAAGTAATCGTTTTCAATATCCATAAGTCGGATGGCTTGCTTAGGCTTCCACAACTCGTATGTTTTTTAACGTAGGGTGGTGTAACCAATCCTTCGTCCCAACAGCTTCACAACCAACGTCTGATCAAGGTTTTTTTCCGCTAAAGACTGGACACGGTCAGAGAAATCAATAGATATGATTTCATCAATCACAACACATCGCATTCTTGAATCTCGATATCCTCATCTAGATATATGAGAATCTTTATATGAGGTAGCAGCCTTGGGTGGAGTAAGAATAGATCCATCCAACTTTTATTCATCACCCTTGTCAGGTGGATCATCATCGATTCTTCTATGTTTCCTTGGGTTTTGGGGCACATCGGTGCCGTGGTCGAAGGTTCCAATCATAGAAAAAAAAACCCTAATAACCAACTATTAACTCAAAATCATGATTTTTTAGTGTTCGTTTCCGTAACCAAACACTAAAAAAATTAAACCCTACACTTTAAGTCTCTAACACTAAACCTTAAATCTTAACCATAAACTTAAATTTATTTTTTTTAATATTATGCAGGGTAAGATAGAATTTCCATCATTCTTCCCCTCATTAGAACTTAAAAATCATTCTTCCCCTCGTTTAAGTGGAGACAAGCATATGGTGGATTTGCAAGTGAGAGACGAGTGTGTGGAAGTTTCGAATTTACACTCGTAAGCAGAACAACAAGTTCTTACCAAGCAGCTTTGTATTGGCGACAGGGTTGCGTTTTATAGGGACAAAGAAGAAGCCGAGAGTGTTAAGTATCATGTGAGAGTGGAGAAAGGAGCCGTGCTGCCCTTGTGAGGATGGATTCTGAGTCTGCAAATGAAAAATATTCCCTTATGGAAAACCACATACCTACAATGAATTCAAACATGGAAAACTTTCTCCACAATTCAAACATTTTGAGTTCTAAACAGGTCACCTTCTCTTATGTCGCTATTTAATGCTACTTAAATTTTGTATTATGATATTATATATTAAAATATATTTCTCATATAATTTTACTAAATGTAAGATTATAAACCCTTAATATCAAATCGTGCGTGTCCATATCCATAATAGAAATCACAAGGTACAAGAAATAGCAATACAAGACGATGAAAATAATGTCAACATAAAACAATAGGAAGTGATCTCTACAATCTTGATAGTAAAAGCAAGGAAGTTGAAGCACTGACAGTAGCCATATATTCTCAAGGACTGCTAGTTGACGGCGGTGGAGAGAGGAAAGGAATGGAAGGAATAGTCGTCGGAATTGTGGGGATCGAAGGGAAGCTCGGCAATGGTGGCAAGTTGGGAATGGTAGGAAGTGGTGGTAGCGAACCAGGTTTCGGCAGTGTTGGTAAAGCCGGTATCGTAGGCTGCGGCATCCCCGTTGTTGGCAAAGTCGGAATGGACGGTAACTGCTGAAGACGGCGAGCTGCTAGGCCGACATCAATGCTGGAAAACACTAACAAGGCGAAGATGAAACAATTGAAAGATGCCATGTCTAGTAATTCTTGGTAATGTAATGAAACCAAGGGTGGTGCTGAGTTTATATACAAAAACCCGTGGGGGTTGCTTGGCAGGTTAGAAAATTCCGTTGTTCCGAATCTTACGGAGACAAATGTATATGGATCAAATTTGGGTTTGTTAGTTCACCTCCTAATCTACCTTCATGTCTGCTATCGTCAAATGTAGTTGTGGTTGGCTGGACATTTAATTAACTATATTACTATTACTGTTACTGTTGGCATACCAAGTGACACAACCATTTGGTTGTACATTATTGGTTGGTAGATGGTGGTCTAACAATGAGTTTTGGACCTTGGGCAATCGGCTGCTTGGTCGATGATAATTTATGTATTCACATATATTATCAAAAATTATAAAGAATATTATATTTATCTCTTATTTGGTTTAATGTATGTGTAATTATTCCATGCACAAGCGTTTGTATAAACAAACTCTATTTTGGCAGGCTCCTCGAAAGGGGCCAGCCCAACCCAATGAGACTTCTGAGTTGGAACGTTCGGGGCCTGGGGATGGACCGAACTGTCCGACGTTTTCGCGCTATTATGTGTGATTTATCCCCCTCGGTAGTTTTTCTGATGGAAACAAAACTACCAGCGATCAAGATGGAGCGTATTAGGAAATTGTGTGGATTTATAAACGGAGTTGAAGTCAGTTCGAATGGTAGGAGTGGCGGTCTTTGCTTAGGATGGAAGGAAAATGTCAACCTATCAATACGGTCTTTTTCTATTTCTCATATCGACGCTATGATTGTCGAAGGCGATAATGGAGGGTGTTGGAGACTAACGGGCTTTTATGGTGCCCCGGAGGTCCAGAATAGAATTCACTCGTGGAACCTGCTGCGGCGTTTGAATGATCGGCCGGATGTGCCATGGTGTGTTATTGGTGACTTTAATGAGCTGTTGTACCAACATGAGAAATCTGGTGGCAATCTCCGGCACGAATGGCAAATGCAGAATTTTCAGTCGGCTTTGGAGGACTGTGGGCTCGTGGATATGGGCTACAAAGGGGTCTGGTATACCTGGGAGTGGGGAAGATCAGCAAAGAACAACATTCGAGAGAGACTTGACAGGGGTGTAATGTCCCTAAACTGGGAGGAAGCTTTCCCTAACTTTCAGATTGACCATCTACCGCAGTCACTCTCAGACCATTGCCCATTGTTACTTAACACGAGGCCCAATCTGTATCAACCGGACCAAATATGGCATTTTAAATTCGAGGCAGCCTGGTTACTTGAGGATTCTTGTGAAGAGGAAGTCAGAAAACTGTGGACGGGTTCAATGGGCTCTGTACCCGAACGTCTATTGGAGGTTAGTTCGGGCCTTGATAGATGGTTTCGTCGACTGAAAAAAGCAAAGAAACTAACTATTCGAGAGCTACAAGCCCGTATCGCTGAGCTATCAGAGAAGGACGTGACAGAGGAAACAATTGGGGAACTAATAGAGTCAAAATTAGACTTGAATCTGGAACTTGACAAGGAGGAAGTTTTCTGGGAACAGCGGGCAAGGGCGAATTGGCTGAAGAATGGAGATAGAAATACGAGCTTCTTCAACCGATATGCCAGCCATCGGAAACGACGAAATTTCATTCGGGGTCTTATGACGGATGAAGGCACTTTTCAAGAAGACTGTGTGGAGGTAAAACGTATTGCAGTATATTATTTCTCGGATTTATTTACCACTAGCAGTAATGCCGACCCCTCTAATATACTCCAAGGTATTTCTCCCCGTATTACCCAGGATATGAATCAACTCCTCCTAAGACAATTTACCAAAGACGATGTTTTTGAAGCGCTTAATTCGATGAGCCCTCTCAAAGCCTCGGGAGCAGATGGTCTGGGTGCAGTGTTCTACCAGAGATTCTGGGGAATTCTGGGAACAGATATAGCGCACTTTTGCATTGGGGTTTTAAGAGGAGACTTCCCTATTGAAGAAATTAACAAGACTCATATTGTCTTGATCCCGAAAGTTTCAGATGCCCGCTCGATGAAACAGTTCCGACCAATAGCACTGTGTAACGTCCTGTTCAAGATAATTTCAAAGATGCTGGCAAACAGGCTGAAGATTGTGTTGGAAGAGTGCATAGATGAGGCCCAAAGTGCTTTTGTTCCCGGTCGTTTGATTTCGGATAACATAGTTGCAGCCTATGAGATCCTCGATTCGTTAAAGAAGAAAAGATTTGGAAAGCGTGGTTCTTTTGCCCTTAAGCTTGATATGAGCAAGGCCTATGACCGGGTTGAATGGAATTTTGTGGAGTGTATTATGCTCAGAATGGGTTTTGACCCGGGTTTTACTCAGATGGTTATGAGGTGTATTCGTACAGTGTCTTATTCTGTCATCGTCAATGGAACCACCAGTGAGTATTTCTTCCCGACGAGGGGCTTACGACAAGGGGACCCCATCAGCCCCTATTTGTTCCTTTTATGTGGGGAAGGTCTTTCATCTCTTCTTCGCTCAGCTACATCCGAGGGAAGCCTTAGGGGTGTTCGAATTGCTAGGGGAGCTCCATTGGTAAGCCATTTACTGTTTGCCGATGACTGCATAATATTTGGGGAGGCGTTGGCAACTGATGCAAGTAAACTTATTTCCCTTCTACGTGAATATGGTGATTGCTCGGGTCAGATTATTAATTATGAAAAATCAAGTTTGTTTTTCAGCAGTAATGTTATTAATGGTAATCGAGAAGACGTAAGTCGTATTTTACATGTCCCAGAGATCACTTGTCCAGAAAGATACTTGGGTCTACCAGCTATAGTGGGTCGAGGTAAAAGAAAGGCTTTTAGCTATCTAAAAGATCGTATTGGAAGCAAAGCTCAATCCCTTAGTGCCAAAACGCTCTCACAAGGTGGTAAGGAGGTTTTTATAAAGTCTATACTCCAGGCTATACCATTGTATGCAATGTCATGTTTCCTTCTTCCCATAACTTTCTGTAAGGAATTGGAAGCTATTTCAGCAAGATACTGGTGGCAGAAGAATGCGGTCAGAAGAGGAATTCATTGGGTATCGTGGACAGAATTATGTAAACCCAAGGAGGAATGAGGGATGGGTTTTCGGGACCTTGGGAAGTTTAATGTTGCACTGTTAGCTAAGCAGGGTTGGCGTCTGCTAAAAAAACCCAACTCTCTAGTAGCCCGTCTGTTAAAGGCGAAATACTATCCTCGGTCGGATTTCCTAGCAGCTGATTTGGGCTCATCACCCTCAATGGTGTGGAGAAGCATTTGGAGTTCGCGAAAGCTACTGGAAATGGGCCTTGGATGGAACATTGGATCGGGGTCCAATGTATCCATTTGGAACGACTACTGGCTCCCGGGTTTGCCTTCTGAACGGGTTCGGACCACTCCTGTTGCAGGAATCAACATGGTATCTGATCTAATGCAGACTGATACGAACAGGTGGGATCAGCACCTCATTCGTACGATTTTTGAAGCTACAGAAGCCGAAAAAATCCTAAAGATCAAACTGCCTCTTTTCTATCAAGAGGATATCCTAGTTTGGAGAGGTGAAGGCTCAGGGATTTATTCTGTCCGAAGCGGATACAAGCTACTTATGGGTTCCCCTGCAATGTCTGACTCGAATATGAACCCATATAAGCATATATAGCAGACTCAGTGTCCTTCAAAGATAAAAATTCTGGTTTGGAGAATGTCTAGGAATTTAGTGCCTACAATGCTAAATCTGGTAGCTAAACGAGTACTGAATGACCCTATTTGCCCTAGATGCAAGCTTTTTCTTGAAAGTGCCTTACATGTTATTAGAGATTGCTTCTTTGCAGAGGAAGTTTGGCGTTTGCTCAGAGTCTACAAAAGTAATTGGAACCAGTTCACAAATTTCCAGGTTTGGTTATCACATGTTTTTAAAGCTACGGATCAAACTATGCATAGCAGAATCTTAATTGCAATTTGGGCACTGTGGTACTCAAGGAATATTCTAATATATGAAGGCAAGTTACAACGCACCGATGAGGTTTTTACCTTCATTATGGGTTATAGCCAGGGGCTCTCTGTCACCACCACCAGATTCGAGCATCAACCGCGGTACGCCGAAGCGCGGTGGTTGCCTCCGCCGGAAGGCACCTACAAATTAAACACCGACGCCAGTTACAAAGTCACTGACAAATGTGCAGGTTTAGGTTTTATCATCCGAAATGCAAGAGGGGATGTTATCGGGGCGGGCCATCGAAAAGCAACGGGGGTTACCTCTGTTTTTGAAGCAGAGGCTCTCGGCGTTCTGCATGGGCTCCGGTTTGCATGCGATCTGGGCCTCCGTCGTCTCATGGTTGAGGGAGACAGTCGAACCGTCGCGCTCAAGCTCACCTCCCAAGAACCAGATTTATCAGAAATTGGGCGAATAATACGAGACTCAAAGGAGGTTAGTAAGAACTTCACCTGGTGTAGCTTCGGTTTTGTTGGCCGTTCCGGAAATCAAGCGGCGCATGCGTTGGCGGCAGACGGCTTGCGAAACGCAGATGAACGGTACTGGATCGAAGAGGTACCGGCCCACATCGACCGGCTGGTGGAAGGCGATCGTCGATTTGCTGAACCACCATAGATCGGGACTTAGATTTGAAGAATCGTGCGGGGGTTTGATTTTTTGAACAAGACTTTCGGAGGCTTCCTCAGAGCCACAAACCCTCCCCTTATCTCTACTGAAATCCCTAAAAGATTAATCCCTTTAAAGTAGAGGTATACCATCGGTCAAGTCTTTTAGTTTTCTTTTTTAGTTGTTTTTTCTCTTTCCTTTTTAATGACCGTTTATGTATTACTTTACTTCTCTTTATTACTTCAAATAAATGACCGATGTTTATTTCAAAAAAAAAAACCTTGTTTTAGGGTTTAAAGTTAAAATTTAAGGTTTATGGATTAAAACCTATATCCCTAACCATATTATCCTAAGACCTAAACCCTAACCTTGAACCATAAATTCTAAATAATCCTAAATATCATTTTTCTTCAACACAATATTTGAACTACCTATAATACCCAAAACCCTTGAATTGAAGACAATTATACTTGAACAACTCATTCAAACTCACTTTCAAGAGATACCAGAAGTTTCTTGGAAAAATAAAAGTAAATTCCTTACAGTAGGGAACTACATGTAGCAATAGTCTTTACTTTGTATTAATCATACTAATGAAATTCCAATAAAGACAATTAAAATTAGTGTATCTGTAATAGTTTGGGGGACAATTAGCCCCATTCTAAAATCCGTCCATGTCCAAACTAGAGGCTTATGTAGGAAAGCATCTTATGATCATGGCAGATCATACTTCACACGTCCGAGGTATAAACCACATGCAGGGGCCATTGGACTTGCAGCAGTTATCGTCTTGGCATTCAGAATTCTTTCCACTGAAATCATTTCATTTGATTCGATGCATGACCACCGACCCGGAAAAGATAAAAGAGGTTAAAAACTAGCCTAGAATAAAAACTACCGTCTACATTCACAAAAAAGCCAAGAACATAAAATGAAAACATACCATCAGAAGTTGTCAACTCTCCGGTGCCAGCACATTTGAGAACACCAACAAGCAGTCTGACCTGCGTGAAATCCAGCAGAAGATTGAAATATATACACGCATATCTATACAGACTGTGTCGAGAATCGTTGTACAAAGTAATCGACACAACAGAAGGGTCATCAAAATAAATAAATAGAAAAAGGTAATAACTGAAACCTGGTGGTAAAGAAACGAGCGTGAACTTGCTGTTACCACATAGCAGCGATGTCTTCTCCTTACTCCAAATTCTTCTAGATTACTTTTACCATCATTTGAGTCTACCACATCATCAGTACAGGAGGATGAACTGATGAGAAGCTCAACCTCAGGCTTAACATAGCAAAAATGAGAATCTTTTGAGCTCGAATTACTCTGTTTCCTCTCGGTGATTGATGGGAAATAAGGAGTTGCAGGTGCCTCACAGACATGAAGTTCATCTAAAGTTCTGATTGGTGAGTTTGCCTACACATACGGCATCTTAGAGTAGTCAAGAAGACTAGAAAGATGGAAAATTCAGATCATTATGTCATGTAGGCATACATGCACGTGTGGAGCCATGCCAACACACATGATAATTATACTTCATGCATGGGAGAAAAGTAACCACCTCGCAACCTGATGCCCTGAAGGAACTAAAATCATGATGTCCAATAAGAACTTTGCATGCTTCCTGCAAGCATACCAATTAAATTCTCTTTTTGGAATAAATAGTTAAATCAAATAGGGAATCACAATAAAAAACACCTGCATTGCATATAGATCTAGGTTCTCTTGCACATGCCATGCCCGCTCTTTGTCAAAGGCAGACAAAGGTTCACAGCCAGAAACCAAGCGGTAAAAGTACCTACAAAATCATTTCTCACAAATTCAGAGATATATCTTAGTTCAATTCATGGAATGCAATGAAATCGAATCACTGTCTTGCACTGTTAGAACACCACAAGGAATCATCACTGTCTTGCATAGAGCATTAAATAATATTGTAAAACCTAAAATATCATGTGAATCTGCTTAAATTACTTGTTGCACTTGTTAGAAGCGGGAAAAATATCAATAACAGGCATATTCTGTTCAAATATGACTGCTAAAAAAAACATGATGCACATATGAAGATAAGCTGACAGAATATTTAAAGATATTTGGGGAGCCAAAACATATTGGAGAGCTCAAATAGCTCTTAAAGTAAATATTCAAACATGCGTAAGGTTTTCCCCCCTCTTTCATATCAATGATATGCTTGCCTCAATCCTTGAGTGCCGAGGTCCATTTCAATACACAAGAAAAAGCAAAGAGCTGATTTATGTTTTAATTAAAACATAAACACACTGCAATCAACAATCTCATCTACTAGGAAGGGTTTTAGAAACAGGAAGAACATGTTTCATCTATTTTTTCAAATCTTTCAAAAAGGAGTGATTGTAAAGTCTTGTTAACCATGATTCCAGGTAACTGGAAGAAAGGATAAACATGAAAGGTATTAGAAGCAAGTGTCAACTTCCAACAAAGAATTATACCACCTAAAATATTTTTCAGATGAGTACAAAACGAATTTAAGATCACAAAATACCTACGTGCGCTCCTGAGCTTTAAATCTGGCATGAAAATCATTCGGAACACATCAAACATCAATCACGCTAATATCACCTTCATTCTTCTAAAGTAAACCAAATTAAACAATGTGTTATTGCACACACAACACCAACATGATAATGTATAGTTTTTTTTAAAGGAATAAAACTTAGCAATCCTGCGTAGAAGACAACAGAAGGATAATCACAAAACACACCTGTAAGAAATGGTTCACAGCTTTTCTAACAACAGATGGTTCATGAGGTGGTAACTGCATTTTAGCATGAGACATAATTATGTAACAGTCATAAAGACAAACTCTTATAATTTAGTTATTTGCAAAACATTACACGAAGTAAAATGTACACTGAGGCACCTGTATCGTGCAAACATCAGCTCATATACATGTACATAAGTTCCACCTAAACCTCCATTACTTTAAATTAGAAGGGAAAAAAGTCTCATACATGTACATAATTATGTAACAATGAAAATGCCTTAAAATTAAACATCAGCTCATATACATGTACATAAGTTCCACCGAAGCCTCCATTACTTTAAATTAGAAGGAAAAAAGGTAAATCAAATATTAAGGAAAAAAAGGCTCAACCATTGTATGAAATGAAAAATGATATTAATGGAAAAAGGGAGGAATGCAAATAATAAATGTACGTCGACACTTTTCATGTACCAACTGGAAAATGATATTCAGGGGAAAAAAGAGATTAGAAGTATATACTCACGACTTCACCAGGCTTCCTTTTGCTTATCCGTTCCACATCTACATGGCAAACATTTGATAAGGCATGTACACCAGCATCCTATGAAAGTGGCATTTCAAAAAAATCGATATGGCATTCCATTAAAATGAGACATTCAATAGCATACAGGGCACGTAGCAATGGAACTATGTGTCCAATTCAAGCAAATTAAAGTCGATTACTCTAGAAAATTATAGCTACAAGTGAACTTTTTGGTAATGATACCAGTCAACATCATAATTTTTGGTATAATAACAGAGAAGTAAGCATTAGGATGAAGACTTACAGTTCGACTTGAGCAAAAAATTGAAACCGGCTGACCAATAAATTTATGAAAAGCCTCCTACAAAACCAAAGATCACTATTTACACCAGATCATTAACTCGAGCAGAATATGTGTACTTGCAATAAAATGAAACTCAAAGTTCACACTTTTCACTCAAACTCCAAATCCAAGAAAAAATAAATCTTAATATGCTTAATTGACAATAATACAATTGTAGACCAAATGAACTCAATAAAAGAAAACAGAGACCAAGGTACTACCTCTAATACGCCAACGACAGTGCGGCGACTGGGCTGCTGCTGCGAACCAGAGAAGCGAGTACCAATGTACTCAATAGCTACTAAATAGCGCTGGATTCTAGGGTTTTTGCTCATGCTTGACTCTTTTAGTTGTTTGTCTTCTTGATCTTGAGTTTTAGGTAATTTAGAAGGCCTGGATTCACTGGTTGTGCTCCGGGAGTGCTTGGGACTTCCCTTCATTTCATTTGTTAATATTTTTCCCTCAGTTTCCCAGCCTCCAAACAGCACTCAGGGTCAGAGGCGGTAGCCTTGTGGGATTTAAAAAGGGTTTTAAGTGAAGTTGAGTGATGTTCACGGTTAGGTTAAAAAAGATTGTCCGATTGAATGTGATTAGCATAATTAAATAAGTCAGTTATCAGGTTATTTTAAGTTTACTGTTAATGTTGTTTAATGAAACGGTGAGTTTCAGGGATGTTTTAGGACCAGTAGAGTTTTAAGTCACTATTTTACTGCATCCAGTCCTTACTCCTTATCGATAATATGAACTGAGTTTTATCTCGCCTTCAAATTCTCTCTTCTGCTTATTCGGCTGATTCTTCTTCTTTTGATTATGATATTGACATTGGAAATCGAATTAACATAGCCTAGATTTATTTTTTTTTAAAAATTGATCTTTATCAGATCAGATTAGAACCTGTCAAATCCAAGTCAAAGCAGTGTTTGGAAAATGAAATATTTTCAACAATGCAATTTTTATGCTAATTGCCAAGATTTTTGCCACTTGTGAAGTAATGGTTGGTTTACAAAAGAATTGATGGTGGACATTTTAATTATATTACTCCGTGAATTCTCATTTGGTATTAATTGTATTTATATGCTCCGTTGATTAATTTTGTTTACTAAAAAAATATATTGTGTGAATTGAGAATTAATATAGTAGAAAATTAAGAATTGGGTTAGATGATGAAAAATATAAAAGATGGTGGAAGGGAGAAGAAATAGAAAATTATAAATATGGAGGATTAAATGTGTAATCATACAAATTATTTTTATTTTAATGGTCAAAATATGAGTAAAATAATAGTTTAAAGACTATTTAGGTAATTTATTCATTTTTAGTAATTACGCATAAGTTTATCTATCGAAAACTTAAATGACCATAACAATTAAATTTAAAAATTGATGGTTAAAAGTGTACAAACCCTAAATATAAGTGAGCATTCCAGTAATTTACCCTTAATCTAGAACACAAAGAAGAATAAAAACCCTAGACGTGAGGATCTAACAGCCGATTCCAACGTAAGAAGGTTAATCATAGCCGTCCACTTCTGATCTTTAAATACTATAAAAGCACTAGCAAAGCTGCGGTAGGGTTTTTATCAACAGAAGAAGCTGATAACCGCTCTCGAGCTTATTTAATTTTCTATTTTCCTTTCTTTCAGATCTTGAGGTATTAGCGTTCAAATTTTCGTTGCGAATTCAATGTCAAATTTATTTGAATCCTTTTGTTGATTTTCCCCCTTCATTTTTACATGAATTACTGGTTTTGTTTGGTAATGCTCTGGGTGTATGAAAAAAATATTGATTTAACTTCAGTTTCTGGCGATGATTGAGATGGATTTCCCCATGAAAAGACGTTGTTTGGTAAATCAAGGCTGGTCTCTCGAAAATGGCTCTTCTCGCCGAAACCCTAAAAATTGGGTTTTTGAAAGAAATACCAACGGAGCTCGAGAATTGGTGTGCTTAAAGTTCATGCCATAGGCCTTTGGTCTTGGGGGTCCATTTTCTTCAGTTTGCTAGATCTGTTGTTCTTCGTATTTTTTCTACATCTAGGGTTAACTCTTTAGTATACTGTTTTGATTTACACTTGTGTGATTTGATTTTCTTTTTAAAATAACAACTATACGATGCTTGATTTGCTTCTATCCAGATTCAAAACTTTATATTTGCTCCTTATGGTTTTGATTTGGCTTGGGATTTTTGCTTGATCTAATGGGCTACTTAAAAATTCATTTTCCCCTTATGCGTTTAGCTCGAATTGTCCGTTAGTTGTTTCTCCTTCTACCATTAGACCTTAATTATATTTTGTTTAATTGTTCCTTATTGAATTCTTTAGTTATCTATTTAGTGTTCTGATGTTATCCTTGTCATATGATGTTGTGGTCTCGTGCATGGAAATATATGAAAAATAAGAGAATACGAACTGTGTTTAAGTTATATTTTTATTTATTAGAGTAATATCGTTTGACACAGCCAATTTATAATCCACTTATTTTCTATTTTCTTATCATTGTCGTGCGACTCACTTTGAATCCATTAACATTATACTTATGCTGAAGTTGAAAATGGAAATGAGTTATTTGGAATTTCGCAGAGAACTTATTATTGAAGAAAATGTCTCATCGCAAGTTTGAGCATCCAAGGCACGGCTCTTTGGGATTTCTGCCTAGGAAAAGAGCCTCCCGCCATAGAGGAAAAGGTTTTTTTATATTCCCATTTTATTGTTTTATAGTCAGGAACTGTGATAATTATTTAGTAATATTGTTGATTTCCCTATTTTTTCAAATGGCTTGTTGCGGTAGCTGTGGCCGAGTGGTACCCCATTTGTTTTGTTACTTTGTCTTTTAATCCCACATAATCTCTGAAGCTGTAATTGCTACAGTCCCTTATCATGTTCAGTGTGCCAATTTGTTAAGTGAAAGTTGTCGGTAGTTCTGGCTATCATATAAACCTCTATGATTGTGTTGGTTAAAATCTTCTGATTTTGGTTTCTCCTTTTGTGGTTGTTCAGTGAAGGCATTCCCAAAGGATGATCCCACTAAGCCATGCAGATTAACTGCATTCTTGGGATATAAAGCTGGGATGACCCACATAGTGAGAGAAGTTGAGAAGCCTGGATCAAGTAATTCTTCTTTCTCTAACTCAAGGTTTTTAATTTGTGGGATTCTAAATAGTCTTTTGCGGTTCTACTGCTTTAAGAAATAATAGTGTGCTATTTATGTGCTCTTTTGCATGGTTCACTCTCCTCCATGTTTAGCTGATCAGTATAATGTATTTATGTTCTTTCTTCCAGAACTTCACAAAAAGGAGACTTGTGAAGCAGTTACTATCGTTGAGACACCACCAATGGTTGTTGTTGGAGTTGTTGGATATGTCAAAACTCCTCGTGGTCTTCGTACTCTGGGCACTGTGTGGGCTCAGCATCTGAGTGAAGAGGTGAAACGAAGGTTCTATAAGCACTGGTGCAAATCTAAGAAGAAAGCTTTCACAAAATACTCAAAGAAGTTTGAAACTGAAGATGGTAAAAAGGACATTCAGTTGCAGTTGGAAAAACTGAAAAAATATTGTACTGTAATTCGTGTCTTGGCCCACACTCAGGTATATCCCCCTCGAGCATTTCTATAATGTGTAATGATGTTTTACTCCTTACAATTGTTGCTGATTCAATGTTCTAAACCTATATGTTTTTCTGATGTCTTTCATTGCATGTAACTGTAGATAAGAAAAATGAAGGGTTTGAAGCAGAAGAAGGCCCATTTAATGGAGATTCAAGTCAATGGTGGAACTGAGGCATTTTTTAATTCCTTCCATTTCTCCTAATTTCAGGACTGAAAAGGATATTACCCCAATGGGTGGATTCCCCCATTATGGCGTGGTGAAGGAGGATTATTTGATGATCAAAGGCGGCTGTGTCGGGCCAAAGAAACGTGTTGTGACTTTAAGGCAATCCCTCTTGCGCCAAACTTCTAGGGTTGCTCTCGAGGAGATCAAGCTCAAGTTCATTGATACATCATCCAAGTTTGGTCATGGTCGCTTCCAGACAACACAGGAGAAGGCCAGCTTCTATGGGAAGCTCAAGGTTTGACATTATTAGTTAATGGGGGAAATTATGAAGGGTGAATCTATAAGTTCATTTATTTTTTGTTCTAAGTCTACAATACTGTACTCAAATTATGGTTCCCAACAACTTTCAATTTTGTTAATTTTGGACTCATTTCAACTACTTAATATTGTACTTTAGTACAATGGGTTACCATTGTTTTGGCAATATCCTCAACGGTCGCTGCTTACACGACTGCTTAGAACTTAGTTTTCTATGGTTATTGGAAACATGAAAATCACATTTTCTCGCAAGATTGGGTTTCTTGGTTTTGGAAAAGTGAAAGATTGCCCGCGTTAGGTTCCTGATAGGGAGGGTCGTGTTTGGTTTTCCATCTAAACCGACTTAGTAAATCAGGCATTGACCCTATCCAATCCTATATAATTAATATTTTTCCAATCCTATTTGGGGTTGGTTTGTAGTGTGTAGGGTGATACTAATTGAAATGTTAAAAAATATTAGAAAATATGAAACTTAAAATGTTATCCACTAATTTAAAATGTTACGGTTTTTATAATATTTTAGGTGCCATGTCAAGTATTGATATTTGACGAGTTTTGATACTTACAAAAACTTAAAAATGTTGTTAGAAGTTATAAGTATCGATATTCGGAGCTAAGTTTCAATACTTAATCATCAGTTTTAAATTCTACATCCTATGCACTAAATTACTAAACCCTAAAATTGAAAGATGTGTAAACTTACAATAATTATCTTTAAACATTTGGAATATAATTATTATTATATCGAATTAGATATTTTTTTACCATAAATTCGACTTCAGTTGAATCCAGATATAATTTATATAGGAAAAATGATTTTATGGTGTTAGGTCGAAACCCATCAAATCCGAATCCAATAACCATCCGGACATGGTTGAAAAAGAAGGGAAAAGGATTAAGGGAGATATGATGTGTTGGTATTTTGTTTTGTTTTCCTAGACATGCTTTAATGTGCTTTCCTTGTCAAAGGTGCCCTTTCTCTTTTAGAAGTATGTCTTACATGGAAATGGGAGACAATCATCTTTTAGAAATTTGTCCATGCATGACTATGCATTGCCTTTTTATTTTATTTTAATATCATTTGTCAAAAATAAATATTAGAAAGGGCTTTAATTTATTTATGTGGGATATGAATATATTTAACTTTTCAAGGCCATACTTTTACACGCTAATAAGGTGCTTATTACAAATGATTGGTGTTTATTTCTAAGAAAAATTGGGAAGAAACTCTTTTCCTTTATTTACTATTTATTCTCTTTTGTAGTGTTTTCGAATGAACATTTGCTCACAAGTTAAAACCCTCTCCTCCTTAGATGGCTCTGTAAAAATAAATATTGTTTCTGTTGAAGCTTTTGTTTTTTTTTTTGTTCAAAAGGATAACTTTATTTCAACCTCAAAAGATTACACAGACGTCAAAAAAGACGGGAAGGTGTCACGGTCCCACAAGGTTTGACCCTGACATCTTTTAGCATGTTTGGCTAGCACGTCGGCTGCCTGATTACAAGATCGGGGAACAAAAGAGAACAAGCAGGAATTGAAGGATCTAGAGGATAATCTGATATCCTCTTCCACGGCCGCTGTGGCCCAGTCAGACAAAGATCCTACATTTAGTCTGCAAACAACAGCTTTACAATCAGCTTCGATAATGATGTTATCGTAGCCGTTCCTACTAGCCATCGAAATACCCAATCTAATGGCTAAAGCTTCCGCCGCTTCCGCAGAGGGGGCAACAAGAGAGTCAGAGATTCCTTGAAGGAAATATCCTGAACTATCCCTCGCAATAGCCGCAGCTGAAACTGTCCCTGAGTGTGAATCAAAGGCAGCGTCACAGTTTATCTTGATTGATCCCGGGGATGGTGGTGACCACACCTTAGGTTCTAGCCTAGGGTGAGGCTTCCCTGAATGACCAGAAAAAGTTGCATGATGGTATTCAGAGTACGCTTGTTCCGCTCTAAGCCAAGCCTCCCAAGGCATATCTTTCTTGCTCTCATAAACCCAAGCATTCCTTGACTTCCAAAGGGATCAAAGAAGAAAAGCGATAAGGGCGCAACCATCATCAAAGCTACCAAGCTTGCGGAAGTCATTTATTTTGTACCACCATTTCGGGAACCCAGGAAATCCTGCACGGGATAGAGAGTAGCTGAAACCTGATGCCTTCCAAACTCCCTGAGCAAACGGACAAAAAAACAGGAGGTGTTCGATCGATTCTCCTTTCTCCCCATATCGAGGACAACAATCAGAATCATTAAAGTTACCATGAAAACGTGATGCCAGAATACCTTTTGTAGGAACGATATTGTGGCAAATCTTCCAAAGGAAAGATTGGATTTTGGAGGGGACCATAAGGCTCCAGATAGAATTCCAAAACTCCTTTCTTGCACTTGGATCCTCGCTGGGAGAAGGACTGCAGCTATCCTTGGAGGAAGCTTCAATAAACCTATACCCTGATCGGACTGAGTACTCACCATTCTTTGTACCGGTCCAAATAAAGGTGTCCTTGATCTGGGGCCCTCCAATCGGTATGGTAAGGATTGCCTTGGCTTCGATCGAGTCAAAAAGATCCTGGATCTTTAACCTATTCCATGAACGACCATCGGGGTTGATCAGACTGCTGACAGATGGGGAAGGGGAGTCCTGAGGGGTTGGAGTAGAAATACGAAACTGAGGTAAGCCTGGGACCTAGTTATCCTTCCACGTCGAGATAAATCTGCCATTCCCAACTCTCCAGAGAGCCCCCTCTTTCAGCGTTTTCACGCCTTCCCTGATTCCTAACCATGCCCAAGATGGGTTGGCACATGTAGGGGCATCAAAAATGTTTCCGTTTGGGAAGTAGATACCTCTGAGAGTTTGAGCAAGAAGTGATTCCAGGCTCTTTATCACTCTCCACGCTATCTTTGTAATGAGAGCTTTGTTGAATATTCTCAGGTTTTTAAAGCCCATTCCTCCTTGTTCTTTTGGTCGGCAAAGATCCTTCCAGTTCATCCAGTGAATATTTCTTTCCTTGTCAGAGCAATTGTTCCACCAGAATTTCGCAACCATCGAACTGATATCATCACAAAAGGTGACTGGGAGAAGGAAACATTGCATCACATATGTTGGAATAGCCTGTGCCACAGCCTTTATGAGGACTTCCTTACCTGCAATGTTCAAGAATTTAGCTTTCTAGCCCTTCAATCTATTCTGAACTCGTTCTTTGATGAAAGACAAAGCTTCTCTCTTACTTCTTCCCCAAAAGGACGGAAGACCTAAATATTTAGCATCATCCTCCATAGGTTTGAAACTCAGCACATTTGAGAGATGGTCTTTAAGATTTCGGCTAACATTTGGAGAGAAAAAGACAGAAGATTTCTGGAAGTTGACAGATTGTCCTGTAGTAGATTGAAACGGCTGAAGAATTCGGAGAACCGCCGCACAATTTCCTTCGTTCGCTTCCGAGAACAGAAGACAATCATCGGCGAAGAGCAGATGACTCAGAACTGGGCATCGTCTTTTGATTCTCAAACCCTTGAACTGATTCATCTCAGCTTCCTTTGTGATGATCCAGGTCAGGATACTCGAGACGAAGGTGAAGAGAAAAGGTGATAAAGGATCGCCCTGTCGCAACCCTCTTCCAGCTTGGACTTCCCCAATTCGTTCCCCATTAGCAACCAAGGAGAAAGAGATCGTAGAAACACATTTCATAACTCGTGAGATCCACCAATCATCAAAACCCATATTGTGCATAACAAATTGGAGTAAGCCCCAGTCAACCTTGTCATAAGCCTTCTCCAGATCAATCTTTAAAGCCATGAGACCTCTCCTACCCTTTTTAGCCCATTTGATAGCATGGAATGCCTCGTTAGCAAGGATAATATTATCATGGATGGATCGGCCTTGCACAAATGCTGACTGAGAGGGAGGGATGATATCAGGAAGGAAAACTTTCAGTCTCGTGGCCATAATTTTGGTTATGACTTTAAGGGAAAAATTGCAGAGGCTAATCGGTTTAAAGTGTGAGACTTCAGTTGGATTAGCTGTTTTTGGGATGAGCACTATGTTTATTTTATTGAGCCCTGCACACATATCCCCATCTCTGAAGAAAGAAAAGACCATCCCAATAAGGTCTTCCTTTACTATTTCCCAGTAGGTCGGGTAGAAACAACCTGGGAAACCATCGGGACCTGGGACTTTTGTAGCGCCCATACTAAAGACCGCATCTTTAATTTCTACTTCCGTCACTTCCTTCTTTAGATCAAGGTTCATTGATGCAGTAACTAATCTCGGAATGTAGTCCTTAAGTTTCTGAAAATCAACCTCCTGATCCCTGGTAAATACCTTTTGAAAGTGTTGCTGGAGGTATTGTGCTATTTGATCTGGTTCCTCAATCCAGATCCCATCAGCTCTTTTCAGTTTGACAATGGCATTTGTTCTGCGGTGTTGAATGGTTGTGGCATGAAAGAACTTGGTATTCTTGTCTCCCCATTTCAACCAGTTAATCCTGGACCGCTGATGCCAGTATCTTTCCTCGCTTTCCCATTCAGTATCTAGTTCTTGCTTCAGTTTCTTGTATTCTTCCAACTCTGCCTCTGTGAGTTTCCTAGCCTGGAGCTGTTTGATCATGGTAGTTAGCATTTGTTTTCTCTCATTTTTCTGCTTCGTTTTATCCTTGCTCCATTTTATAAGGACCGATCTGGTGTTGCGAATCTTTCTTCCAAACCTCGAGGCCACTCTTTCTCCTGGTGAGATACTTCATCCCTTAGAAACTGTCTGAGAGCAATCTTCGTCCAGGAGCCATTTCGATTCAAATTTGAAATCTTTCTTATATTTCCTCGTGAAACCCTTAGTGAATAGAATAATAGGGGCATGATCCGAGGCGACTGCAATATCCATAATCCCCACAGCTTTAGGTAAGCTAAGACTCCACTCAGCTGAGCATAAAAATCGATCCAGCTTTTCCAGAATGGAATTATCCCCGCTTCTCTGATTGAACCAGGTGAAGAGGCCACCCTTAATAGGCAGTTCAATAAGACCCGCCGAATTCACAAAGTCATTCAAGATTCTCGCCTCTTCTGGGTTTACTGGGTTTCCTCCAACTTTCTCTTCTTGTCTTAGGACCATATTAAAGTCCCCCATAATGAGCCATGTTGAAGCTTTTGTTTTCAGTTGTGGATATCATTGTCTATGAAATATGATAATGCTACAAGATTATAACTTGGTTTAAATTCAAAAACTTTATGAATTTTTATCATATTATTGGTGTAGGCTTTCACATCATTCTCAGACATTTTGATTATCTTGTTTGACAAAGAGGACATACTCAATGCATCTTAGGTAGAGGAACCTATTTCTTTTTCAAGGGGTCCTCAGCTTTAATTATTGCTTCTATGTTGTTTTCTAGAACATAGTTACATGAATTCTTGGCTTTTTGGAAGATAATGAAAGCAAGCAATGTTGGTTTGTTCAAGAAAAAGAAAACCCCATTGTTTGAAGATAAACTTTAAAAAAACCCCACCCTTTTTTTTCTCAAGCTCTTTGCTTTAACCCACATTCCATTGTTTCCTTCTTCTCTTGAATCATTACATTTACAGCACTGCATATGCATAGCTGTAACTAAGGTTTCTCTCTCTCCCAATCACCTCTTTTCTTCCTAAACTTTCAAGTCAATTCTTATTCTCTTCTTTTCCATGTGTTTTCTATCCAGTTCTTTTCCATGTGCTTTCTATCCTGTTGTTGTTCTTTTTATTTGGTTTAGTTAGAGATTATGTTACATTTGGTTATCTCTGTCATCATCATTACACCTGAATGATTTATGTTCGGCTAATGAACTAGGTCAGGAATTAATGATAGGAAAAAACTTTGATACAAAAATTGTGTAAAAAAAAAGTTTACACGAGCTTTTTAGTTTAAAGGGTTAGATGTATAATTTTGGGGTTCGTGTTTTAGTGTTTAGAATTTAGGATACATAGTTTAGAGTTTATGGTTTAGTTTTTTAGAGTTTAGGGTTAAAAACTTAGTATTTAGGTTTTATAGTGTAAATATGCATGCTTGTTTATTTTACGCAACCTATGTATCAAAATTTTGATTGGAAAATTTTGGCATAAGTAAATTTCATTAGTTCTTAATGATAGTAATAATCATATTTTTCAAGTGTGCATCATCCCTGTTAACACCCAGATTTTAAATTCATGTGGAATGGATTGAGTAATGAATTCAAAGAATTCCCAACTTAACATTGTGAATTAATCAACTAAAAAGTGACAAACTTTCAAAAAGAAACCAGTAGATTAGCCTATAGGCCAACTCTTTTTGAATTCTTTATTTTATATAATTTATGTTTTTGTTTCTGGTCTCCAGACAGCAAGGCCCATGCTTTTTGAATTCTTTAGGTTTGCTTCTTCAGACAAGGGTATAGTATTAATTAAGCCATCAGGATTATGTAACATCATTCCCCTTCAAGCAAATCAAAAGCAAAGTGCACATTGCTAGGAATTGTCATATGACTTTTTCTGTACATTTTCAATTGGGTATATAAAAGCTAGCTGCTCTCAGCCCTTGAGTAATGGTGCTTGTCTTATTTTCCCAGGGCAGTGTTAGAGCCATAGGATCAAAGGATTAGGTTCATTTTTGCTGCTCATAACTCCCAGGAAGGTCAATATCTTCTGGTTTTCCTCTCTTGGTAAGCACTGATTAGAGTTTATTTTCATTTGTAATGATGCCACTAGGATTCTAATTTGTGCTGCTGAAGTGTTTACATTAGGTGATATGGTGCTTTTCTACTTTGGGTCACTGTTCTTTTTTCTGTTTTTGGTGTTCATCTTCGATTTGGTGATCCGGTCTGTGATATCGACATCGACAGTATTTAAGTTCTAGGGCAGTCTGAAAGTACAGAATGGCTGAAATCACCTGAAAATGACAGTGTTATCGATATCCATATTCGAATATGTGACGGTCTACAATGTCTGAAAATGATTCACTGTTGAGCTGATCATATGGTGTAACCACTGCTAATGTTTATATATCTATAACTTTCTTTGTAAAAAATTTCTTGAGCATGTCATCACACTGTCATTGGCAACATCCTTTCCTGTTAATTTTACTTGCGAATTTCGACAATTTGCATATTACTGATTTCATCACTCCAGGATGTGATTATTGTTCCTTGTACTGAATTCACTTTCTCATGTAATACTCACTATGTCGACAATTTCGAGACATTTTGTCCTTGAAATGTGGATGAATGTTCCTGGATTTTGATGATTACCTTTGTTGGTCTTTTTCAGAGACAATGACAACTCATGAATGAGGAAGTTCATTTTCTTAAGAGGAATAACCTGCAGCTATGAATGAGTTTGGAACAGGAAGATCAATGCCATGGAACATATACCCAAGTTCCGATCCGAGTCCGTCTCAGCCTGTAGTCGATAAGGAACCGCCATCGAAAAACTTGGGGACATCCATGAATGCCATTTCTTTTGGCTTTGTTGCTACCGCCATCTTGATATCGATGTTTGTTATCATGGCCATCTTTGAACACCTTTTTCAGCCAAATCCTGATTTTTCTTCACCCGATCAAGACGGTGCTGTAGGATCCGGAGCCGTCGAAAAACTCAGGAATCCGCAACAGGTAAACTTCTATCTCATCAGGCTGTTAAGTTAATGTACCCTGCATATTCTTCTGTTCTTTCTCTTTTGGCAGCATTTCTTTAAGAACAAGGAAACTTTAACCAGATAACCGATCACAAGCTTCAAGTTTCGACTCTTCAATCACTAAGCTGAAAGGCTTTGTCCCTCTGGCAATGATTTATCAATTTCTCTTACTGTTCTTCAAGCAGAATTAAGCAAATTCTGATCATATATGGACATGTATTTTATTTCTGAAATATGCTTTATTTTTCATTCGATCTTGAAACTGATGTTTGATGAATCCGTCGTGATGGCAGGTATCGACATCGTATGCAACCGATTTGTCGGTGGTGATGCCGGGAGAGCAAAATCCTACCTGTATAGCTCAGCTTGCTCCTCTCCCTTGTGCAAGGGAAGGCATCTATTGGCCTCCCCATGAACATAATTTTGTATATCCTTAAGCATACATCATCATCCATGATGCTTTTTAATTTTATATTTATCAACAATCAACCTTCTTGTCTTCTAATACTATTATCCAATGAAATATTATGATCTTGACAGATTGAAAACAAAATCAGAAAATTACTATCCTCTAGTGTCTTACATATTAGTTAGATTTAGCAAACTTTAGCCTTTGGTATGGCTGATTACCTATTTGGAAAGGAAAATAAAAAACTGCATAAAATCCGAACAATCCTCTCAATCTAATTTATTTCATTTACAATGTCAAGATTCAAACTCCTGATCTTACTTAAAGAACCTAACGCTTCATCCCGCTTGACCTCGGTAACATATAAGGACCTTTGAGATCATTTTAAAAGTAAAAAAGATTCAATACAATACTTTTACCCGAAGTAAACAATCCCTTGCCAATCAAAACCACCATTGAGCATAGAAACTTGAAGAACTTATATTAGAAACAAACAAAAAATTTACATTACAAGATAAAATTTGCAAGTAATTGAATCTCCCTCAGCTCTTTATCCTCTCTTCCATTCACCCCTCCCCATGAGGTTTATCCCTGTAAATCTGACTATTCTTAAGTTTCCACTCTTCATTCCCTATATAATATTTGGATTCTCTGATCTTCAGTAACTTTTTTCCTACTAGTATTTGCTTCCATGGTGGATAAAGAATACAAGGTGATAAGTGGAAGGGAGAATCGTCTAGTGCTCATCAATTTCATCTTCATCAGGTAATATTGCAGTCAATAAAGAATACTTTACCAGGAGAGAGATCTTTCCCTTCTTGACGACTAATCTTGCCCCTGAAACAACCCAATATCCAGGAATTTCCTGTGGCCCTCGTGTAATCTCAGTTGTATCGACAAATTTCAAAAGCTTGGGAGCTTGAACAGGCACGGGAGGGCCTCCGGGGTAAACAGCGGAGTTTATATTCACATCAGCTGGCCTTGGAGGCGGCTTCTGAACTTGTGTGAAGTGATGACTGATTAGTGTGGATATGAGCCCAGACTTGGCTACCGACCCGGGTGATCCTTCCCATTCTGGCTGCTTAACAGAAATAGCTCCCAAGACAGTTGAGAAGCGTAGTCGTAAAAAGAGAATATTTTTAAAACCATGATTCTCAACCTGCAATTGGGCTCCAGTTACAATGGAAAGATCCTCATCAGACTCAATGGGAGCCGTGCATACATAAGAGTAGTTCTTCCAATAAACTTTCTCGTAGTATTTACGATCATGAGACTCTTGGCAGAAGTTCCCTTTTGGATCATCTATAAGTTGGAAGATTTTGGGAAGGGAGGAAAGGTGCTGCAAGTGTATGGCCAGGCGGTTGCTCCTTTTACCTTCGAGATATAGTCGGAGGCCAGTCACGGGCCTCTTACCCACATCAACCTGTCACAAAATTATATAACGAAATATCAGATACATTTTCCTTTGATATGAACAAAGACTTGCTCAATGACTCAAGTTCTAGTATCAGTTTCCAACTTTATATCCATGCTATGTGACAGATGAATTATCGATCCTCAACTTGGGAGAGACCTAGAGAAAACAAAATCTTAGAGAAAATACTACTGATATGAGTTTCCCAGTAGCATTTTCTTTGACGGACCAATAGATAAATCTTATCTAACTATAAAACGAGATTCCATTTTAACATACAATCATCAGGCAAATAATTTTTAAATTTAAAATGTTGAATAGACTCTAATGATCATCTATAAATCCAACACCAGCATTGAACATTGTCCGATTCTTATCAAGCGGAGGGGCTAATAAAAACTACTCAAACCCATAAATGGATGAAATCTACATGGAAACACTTGATACATCTAAAAAACCAGAAATTTTCAAATTTAAAAATTTCTTTACCGGAATAGTGTTCACAAAAAGCTTGGGACCCATGAAGCTGAATTGCAAAGATGCAGTGCTTTGTTGCTTTCGTTGCGGACCAAGAGGAAGTTCACTGAAAATCGGTGCCCACTGTCTTGGAAGCTGAAATTCCAAAAACTGGTGGAGCTCTTCAATTGGTGGTTTATCTGTAAGAGCAATAGCTTGCAGATGAAATAAGTGTACATTGTTTGCTATAAAATAAAGTTATCATTTGCGGCGGTAAGCTAAGTGAAGGAAAATGAGGTCCAATAACAAACTCATGTTGTTTCATGATACAGATTATGAAAAGCTAGAAATGCCCTATCAATTATTCAGTCCCAAGTCTCTCTCACAGTTAAACACTGCTAGTTAAGGATTTCATGACAACATAAGTGATCAAGGATCAACTCCTATTGATGTAGTTTGGTACTTACTAACGACTTATGGTCATTTTAAAAAGGTTTTAATCAAAATAAGCTCATAATTCATGTTTGATTGCTTTTGAATATAAGATGGCTTGTGAACTTGTGATATATTTAACAAATTATAAAGAAGCAAAAGTACAATGCATACTTCTTCCAGAGAATAATAAAGGCATTTCATGTTTAGGAAGAAAAAAAGGAGATACAATAAATTGAAGTGGGCAGTAGAAGAAAATAAAAATGCATTAGGTAGACACCATAGGTCTTGCTTACATCGCAAATATAGATTTATGGCATGGCTCAGAAATCCACAGCCCGGAACTCCATTCAACAGAGAAGTAATAGGAATAAAGGACATTGAGATTACATCAGGCTCTAACTGAACCGTTTGTAACCAGTCAATATGAGAAAGGTTTCTATTATCACTTCCACCTCTCCTTTTGTAAATGGTTACAATATCCTGCAGTTTTAGGTAATTATTAACAACATTGATATCGGGAAACTTAAACCTTTATCAAGGAGCTTTAACTATTAAGCAAACAACACCATATGGAAGAAAACCAACCTCTTTATGTGCATATGAACTTGATGGACTGTTACTAGCAAACCTTAGCCGCTGCTCCCTGATTTCAAACTGAAACAGATATGATATATTAGATCCCTCGGGAAAATGGGGAAACACACATCATGCCAATGTTTCACTCATAAGGATGATTGACAAATAAATTAAAACCAATAAAAAGTTAAAAGACCTAGAAAATAACAGTATCCTCATAACACATTCGAAGGCTAGCAATCAAAGCATAAAGTGACAAAGTAATAAAACTAAAAACAAAAGTGCCAACCAAGTTGAAAGGCCTAGAAAATAACAGTAACCTCATAAAACAGGTGGCAAAGCAAAAACAATGACAGATCCAGATCTGGTGTAAAAACCTAAACATTTAAAACAGTATCAGATATGTAGTATTCTCTAGCAACTATTTAACTGGTATATCATTAGCAATCATACTATATTTACTGTGAAACTGGGTTATAGTGTCACTATGTTAAGAGAGACTGAGAAAACTCTCCCTTTTAAACAGTGCTTCTCAAAACAAATTTTGGTGTAAATATGCAACATCCTGCAACACTTCCACAATAACACCCTGCTTGCCAGGTCAATCATGGATATTGTACCCTTGTTGTAAAAGAATATTGAACTAGGAATATTGATTTCATTCCATCCAAATAAGGAGCATGATTTATGCATATATACAGCTATAGATTAGAAGATTTATCGTCACAGTTCTATAGCAAACCTTGTCACTCGGGAAGACTTGCTCAGGTACCATGCTGTAATGTTCACTGGCATCTAAAAACCTCTTATCAGCCATATCCTTCAGTCTTTTCTGGATCTCAGCAGGTTGAAGAGTAGAGGAATGCTGCTGTTTTATGTAAATAACATCCTTCCCTCCCATCTTCACACCAACAATTATGTGGGTGCCATAAGTTTCAATAAACCTGAGATGTCAAGATTATATATCAACCTCAAAATACTATACAGCAGAGAGTAAATACATTAAATAAAGTAGGCAGCAGAAAATTCATGGTTACCAACACAACAGTATTTTTCATATGTTCATTAAGAATATGCATGTTGAACCAGCAAAAGAGAAACAAAAAAGTTGATATTGAATTGTTCTCCACATGACAATAGAACTCAAAAAGAGAGGGAACCAGAAACACACATCGGAAGAAGCCCAATTCATTGAATAGGGGAAAAAAGGCCTCATTCATGGCAGCATTCAATGATCAAATTTGCATCAAAATTCACCTTGCCAATGCTGCAGGTTCCCATGTAGATGGAACTGCTTTCCTGACATGATCACGTAGCACCATTTGGGATTTCTCCAGTGCAACCGAGTAGAGGGTGATGAACACCCCATCAAAAGCAAGGGTCTTGGTATTGGCAGCATCTTTTTGCCAATAACCAGAGAATTCAAACATGGAATTGAAGAGGCCTGAAGGTATTTTTCCAGTCAAAGATATCTCTTGGTTGAATTGCTCTGACATCTGGAGAAAATAAAAGAAAATAAATGAGGAAAACCAGACTCTCGTGTATCTCTCACACGATTTAACTCATGCCACAACAATTTAACTACTAATAGCATTGAACTATTACCTGTTGGAAGGAGAGAACATCGGACCTGAACCGTGTGCGCTCTCCTTTATCACATTTTATTGATTTGGACACATCGGGTATCGAAATTCCACCAGGTAAAACAATCTCATGGCCTCCATCTTCATCAATCTCGATAAGACATGAATCTTTCGAATTATTCCCTTTACAGTACTTCAGCCGAAGATCCATTCCAATATCATATCCGCATCCAATGGACCCTATGGCAATCTCAGCCGCCTTTGGAGCTGGCATCTTAAGCGCCATTGCTCAGTGCATCACTCTTTTTCACCAAAACTGGAACCCAGTTCACACGTGATTCAATTATTCAAACCAAACATAGTACACTACAAGTAAAGCAAAAGAACACTGTTTCAATCATTTACATAAATAAAGCTAATCCAAATAATACAAATAGCTCAACGTGTAAAGACAGAACAAAAACCATCAGACAAATTTTCCTTTTAAGTATATATTACCAAAACAGAACAGATCAGAAGTTCATATATAGCTCAAATATTCAAATTCATATCAAACAAAAGCAGTTTTCATACTCTTTCCCAGTAACAATTACAACTAAAATCAATTTACCTCAAATTAAGAAGAAAATTAGCCGATTTTCACAAATTAACAACATCCCAAAACCAAATATAGTTCCGATTGAGCAAACACCCCCGAAACACTAGATCCTAAAACTAAAAATAGATCCAAAACGATTTTTCTAAAGAAGGTTAGCTCATATTAGACAAAAAAAGGGTTCGTACATTTTATGCTGCTCAATAACTAAAGTGGGGTATCTTCGGTGGGTTTTTTAGAGCATATTTTGAAGCTCGAAAAAAATCCCAATCCAAGTAAATCTCTCTCAAATTGAAGCCGAAACGCCAAGCCCTTCGATTTCGAAGTGTTTTGAAACTGCAAGATTTCCAGGTTGGGGAATTCCAAGAACAAAACTTGAACGGAAATAATATCAGAAAAAATGGCTCCTTGATGGAGAAACGTAAATTACAAAAACAAATGAAAAAAAAAACAGATAGAAAGAGAGAAACCCTAAGAAAGGGGAAGAGTTGCTGAGTTGAGACACGGACGAAAGTAGTGCAAATGGGTTTGACTGGAAATAAAGAAACTCATTTGTATAAGTTGACATGTGAGTTGCGACTGAGTCAGACTCAAGCCATTTTAGCTCCGAGTTGAGTTTTGATCGAGAAACAGTAGGGAAAGAAAGGGAAAGTCAAAGGTGTAGCTTTCAATGCATGGCCTTGGGTTCCATTAACCCTTTGCACACATCTATTAGTTTACATTATTATTTTAGGCTGCTTTAATCACTGACTTATAAAAACTAAAATTACTTTAATAATAATAGGTTAGTTGAAAAAAATAATTTTATATTTTATATATTTTTATAAAATTATTTTTGACTGACTTGACATTCATTCAAGTTAACATCTTTTGTTTATATGACACTGTTATATTAACGTACACGACCACTTAAGTTTGTTACATCATTTTAAGCCATTTATTTTTAGTTGATAAACAATTTTCATTTGTAAAGAGGTTATTTTGACCCAAATAAAACGTTGAGGGTTGCATTGTTTCAAAAAAAAAAAATTAAGGTCAAAGTGATTATTCATTCAAATGTTAGGGCTATTTTAAAATGGTAGTAGAAGCAGGGTATAGAGGTGTTAAAGCTTTGTTTTATTTAACATCAGGTTGTACTTTAGCTGATGAATTAGTGATGTGTTGGGATAATGTTGTTGATGAAAGGGAGATGCATATATTTGTAGATTATGTTGTTGATGTTGCAGATTTTAATAAGTTCCCACTATCACTGTCAGTGTCAAATTTGCTACATGAGAAGGGACATAATGGGATAAACACTATTGATAAGGGCAAAACTGTAAGTGAAAGGGAATAAGAGACAATGGTGAGGATTTGAATAACTTAAATTCTGGTGAGTGCACTAAGGCTAGTAATGAGTTTAATGATGTTATAAATGAAGTGGATAAGGGTTTACCTGAAATTATTGAGGGAGTTGAAAATGAACATGTTAAACAAGATGAACATGTTGAAAAACAAGAGCTATTAAAAGATGTTGAATGAATTAATGACATGGATGATAAGGAGTTATAAGAAATACATAGCCATTTTAAAAGTTTTAAGCTAAGTGCAGCACAGAAAATAAGAGTGGAGGACAATTTTCAGTTAATGCAGAAATTGAAGAGTTTTTTCAACAAGTTAAAAAAAGAAAAAGTTCAGTAAAGAAGAAGAATAAAAGTGATTCTAACGAGGCTAGGAGTGAAACTGGATCTACAAGTGAAACATATTACCTAGATTCATCAGATCTTGGGAGTTATGAAACTGATGATGATGGTGAGGTGGTTTGCAAGAAGAACACAAAGTGCTATTTTGACCCTACTAAAAAGTTTTCAATTTTTAGCTTTGGACGATTTTTAAGAGCAGTAAACAGTTCAAAGCAGCATTGACCAAGTTTGCTATTGCCAAAAGATTTGATTTTTAAGCTTTCTAAGAATGATCGAGACAAGACTAGGGCTGTGTATAAAAGAGGAAGGTTGTTTATGGACCATCTATGCTTCTATAGATTTAAGTGATGGCCTGTATAAGGTAAAAACTTTTAAGGATACTCATGCATGCTTTATGACATTTAATAACTATAGGGCAACTTATGAGGTCATTGCTGAGCATTTTGTGCCTAAATTTTAAATTTTATGCCTAAACTTTGAATTATATCTAATTTAAAATTGTATGAGATGACTAAACTTGCAAAGGAAGAATTAAAGGTTGACTTATCTAATGGAATTTGTAGAAGAGCAAAGGACTTGGCTAAACAAAAAATTACTGAGAATTATAAGTATGAGTTTCAGAGGTTATTTGACTATGCAAATGCTTTGAAGAGGGTAGATAGTGATGGGACTATTGATTCAATGGCAGAAATGCCTATTTCAAATTATAAGCCAAGATTTAGAAGGCTCTATATCTGTTTTAGTGCTGTAAAAAAGGAGTTTAAAAAGTTTTGTAGACCTTTTGTCAGTTTGGATGGATGCTTTTTTAAGGAAATGTTAGAAGGAGTATTATTAGTAGCCGTGAGAAGGGATGCTAACAACAAAATGTATCCTATTGCATGGGCACTGGTGGATAGTGAGACAAAATACTCTTAAAGATGATTTTTAGAGAATTTAAAAAATATCTCCATATGATGAATGGTGAAATATTTATCATAATAAGTGATATACAAAAGGTTAGTAAAAGCTGTTGTCATTTATATTCAATTCATGTTATTATTCTTAATAAGTTGTAGTAACTAATACATTTTTCTTGTAAGGTTTAATTGAACATGTTGGTTTTGTTATTTCAGAAGTTAAGCATAAATTTTATGTTAAACATTGGTTTGCTATTTGAAAAAAGATGCATAAAATTTTAGAGCTTCATAAGCTGTTTTAGAGCTGTAATAAGGCAACTTCAGAAGCTGACAGCTGCATTAAGTGGGGTTAAAGCTAAAGTATTATTGGATATATTGAATAAAGACTCAACACACTAGAGTAAGACATTTTTCTCAACTAGAAGCTTGTGTGACTCTATTGATAATAACATTGCTGAGGCTTTTAATGCTAGATTAATAGGAGCTAGACATATGTCTATCATTTTTATGTTTGAGAAAATAAGACATTATAGTATGAATACGCCTGTTAAAAATAAAATTGCATGCATAAAGTGGACAAACTCAATTTGTCTCAAAATTTGTGCAAAAATTGAGGAACAAATGAAACTTAGTGCATAATTTCATGTGTCATGAAATGGTGCTGATGGGTATGAAATTCTATGCAATAGGAATATTTATGTTGTTGACATTAAAGAAAGAAAATGCACATGTAGGTATTGAGACTTGACTGGTATACCATGTAAATATGCCATATGTGTGATTCTATCTAAAAAAATATAGAGTTGATTTATACATAAGTTATTTTTATAAGAAAGATGCGTATGAAAAATATTATAGTTATGTTATTTTTCTTCTTGTTGGAGATAAATTTTGGCCTGCTACAAACTTGGGTGATATTGAGCCTCCACTGCCTAAAAAGTTACCAGGAAGACCAAAAAAAAGTACGAGATGAGGGTGAATGTAGTGGCACAAGCTTATAAAGAAGAGTGATAAAGATGAGATGCACTTTATGTTTTCAGTTGGGATATAGCTCAAGAACATGTCCAACTAAAAACTAACAATTTGTAAGTTGAAATGTTTGATATTGTTCTTTATATCTCTTCTTTTAATTCTAAGTGTGTAATGTTTGTTTGCAGGGCAATGTGAAAAATGCTAGTGAATCAATACCCTAAACATCAGTTCATTTTGAAGTTGAGGATAATGTGCCACAACCTACTGTTTCAACACCAAAAATTATTGTTTCAACTCCGACAGTTCCACCAAAAGTTTCAACATCAAGAGTTTCACCTAGAGTTTCAACACCAACGGTTCCAGTACCAACAGTTCCAACACCAACAATTTTAGCACCAACAGTTTCACCAATTGTTTCAACACCAAAAGTTCCAACATCAAGGTAAAAAGAAAAAGAAAAGATTTCAGCTAAGGTTATTGGACCAGAAAATAGGGGGAGAAAAATTATGGAAGACATAGGTGTTTATGTCAATGTCAAAACTGGTATTGAATCTTAAATGTAAGTGATATTAACTTTGCAGTTTTCACTTCTTAAATTTTTTTAAGATATTAACTTTTCACTTTCATTTCAAATTACAACCTGGATTAAAATTTTAGAAGATTTTATCTTATCTAATAAGAACTCCAAGAATAAAGAGTTAAATTGCTACCCAAAGATCAAATCAGCAAGCTACAGGATCTCATACCCAAAAAGCAGCAATTGTCCTAGTAGCAACACCAAATCAATCATATACTTATTGTGATGTGAGCTATTTTTATGTTTTTTCCAAAGCATCTAATTTCAGAATGTATATGGTGTCTGACCCTCTATGTTAATTGCTTTCAGGAATTAAGGGCTTACCTACTGAATTTAGGAAGGAAGAGATCTACAATTGGTGATGATGTCCTCAACACACAAGAGAGCAACACTGGTGTAAAGGCTAAATAGATGTCTTGTGTTTACTTAAGCTGCAGAATTGTGTTTAGGGTTGTCTTTTGTTGAAGATGAAACTTCAATTTCTTTTTATTAAGTTATGTTACCGCATTGTGGTTGCTTGAGTCTTATGTGAACTCACGTGAAGTTATTTTTTGTGAACTTCATTACTTTGTCGCCTTCATGTTAACTGAAATCTTATGTCAACTTTGGTGAACTTTTGTGATCTTATGTCAACTTCACTTTATGGTAATGGATTACTAATTAATGTGAATTTTTGTACAATTTGCAAATTAAACAGGACAATAAACAATCACATTCATTGACCGAACTTGGTACAATTTTCAAATTTCACTAACAAATTAAACATAAGGCATATACAATTACAACAACCAAAACGATTAAAAACGAACCTAAACTATATTGGTATAATGTAATTAACTTAGTTTTCTGGTTCAACACTTCCTTGTACACTTTCTTCTGATTTTTTTAATCTTTCAACCTCTTTCATTAGGTTGTCTAGATTTCTTGCACCATTTTCCTTGAACCATGCTATTTCAGTATTCAATTCTCTCGTTTCAGAGGCTAAAAATTGATTCTCTATATGTATTTCTTCAGACTGATTTTTAACACATTCATATGAATCAACTCATTTAAAAATGAACAGTCCTTCCCTTGTAAAAAATCGATTACCATTAGCATTACAAATTTTATAACATTCAAAATCCTACCAGTAAGCAATCGATGATCTTACCTCTCCATATTTACCGTACCCATAAAATAATCGTTTAAGATTTTTCTCAGTTTTTGAAACACAAACAGGAGCTTTAACGTCATAGTAGCACAAAATTTCTTTAAACTTACTTTTTGCGTTTGAATGGGATCTTGAAAAACTTGATTTCTTACTAGGGGTTCCATGCTCATATCTTATTTCATCAATTCTTCAAGTAGTTGCACGATCGAATTAGAGCATACACGAACAATATAATAAGAGGAGAAATATGAAGGAACCGAGTTTAAAATGGTTTAGGGTTTGAAGATGAACAAATGGAACTCATGATTTGAATAAAGAAAAAAAATAAAAATCTGAATAAAGGCAACTGGAACTCAGATTTGAAGAAGAACAAATGGAACTCACGACTTAATTTCAGTCTTTTAAGACTATATTTTCTTTTAATTATTAAGAAAAGAGAAATTTGTAGAGGTGCCCTTGAAGATATTTTCTCTGAATTTTTTAAAAATAAAGCCATGTGTCATTTTATGATAGAGTCATGTGTCCCTTCACGTGCTAGGATAACAACATTAGGGGCTGGAGGCACTTTGAATGACGGAGTAAAAGTTCAGGGGGCATATTGAACTTTTCAAAAGTACAGACCTCACATTGACAAATTTAGTAAAGTACAGGGGGCATTTGTGCCATTATCTCAAGAAAAATATTAATAATAAAATCACAACTATTATGAATAAATGGCCTAAATATAAAAATTAAAAAGGAGAAAAGACCTAAAATTGAAATATCTAAAAAAACAAAACAAATGTGCGGATACATGAAAAAACTATTATTTAAATATTCTTTATCGCACCCATCATGACTCTAATCGCTAAAAATCACCCACGTCACTCTTTTTTATATCATTTTTATGGGTGAATCTACATTCATATTTTTTCCACATCATTTTTGAAAAAAAAATAGTCATTTAAAAGGTTTAAATTGAGTAAACCAATAGTATTAAAGAAAATAATGGCGTGAGTGGTTTTTAGTGGTTTTGACCAAATTTTTCAGTTTCATACATAGACTTTGTTGTCGCCAATAGGTTTACCCTTTTCCACCACAGAAGCTGACATGTATAGGTTGGACCATACATATTCTTACACACGATTTTTTTTATAAAAATTATCGACTTTATCATTTTTTTCTTTTTCACGTGTAAATTAAAAACATAAAAATTTTGTTGAGCCCTTCTCTCTTTTCATCGATTAACTATTCATTTACTCTTTCACAATTTACTCAATGAAAAAAAGTGACTCGGGTATTTAAAAATTTTGAAAATAGGAATTTAGGGATTTCAACTGATTCAAAAAATGGATTTGAACAGAAATTGAAGACAATCGATCGAGTTTATAGTTTGAGTGAGTTCGTGTTTTCATAAGAGTTTTGTCATCTCCAAGTAAAATCGAGGCTTGGATTCTTGCTAGAGTTGAGTTGTTGTATTGCTTTCTCTTGTAGGTTTTCAACTTGGATTTATATCTTTGTTTCTTTCAAGAAGATCTTATTTTGGGTTTCTCTACTAGTGACTATTCTTTTTTTTTTTTTTGATTTTAGAGATTCGAACTTGGTGGAGATCTTGACAAAGTTACTGAGCAATATATATGAAAGATCATTTTAACAGGGTAACTAATGCTCACTTATTTTTTAATTAATTAAGTGTGGTTTTGAGAATTTTATATGATTTTTTGTCTCATGCATGTCAATATTTGTATGCGATAGGTGTAAAAAGAAGTTTAATGGCCGTAAAAACAATAATAGTAATGCATATGAGGGTATATTTTGTTATGAATCCTGATTCACAATATATTGGTGGAGATGAGGTTGAATGTTGTATTGATTTTAACATATTAAGTTATTGGTTTTACTTGGCATGATAAAAGCTGCTTGTTATAAGGTAGTTATGTGGTTTAATTATTTAGTACCATGTAAAACATTAAAGGGTGACACAACTATTGTCCAAGATGATGGATGATAAATCATTTAGGAAGATAATTGAATACAATAGAAATGGTTCCTTGCATGTTCAGATATAGCATAAGAATTTTATGAGTCAATGATAATGTGGACAAAGAGTGTGTCACATGTTGGTCCAGGAGATAGTTTTGGTCTAGGTGATAGTGGGGTTGGCGAGACATCAAATATTGGTGGGTCTCAAGAGTTGAATATGAGCTTGAGATTATGTGATGTGAATTTAGGTGAGACATAATTTGAGGCTGCTTTTGAAGGTGGGGGAACAAGTGCTTTTGAGGCTGCTAATACTACTTTTGAGGGTGAGGATGTTGGAAAATATGTGATAAATTGGTAACTTTGAGCCATATTTTTATGGGTAAAGCTAGAGATTTGAATAATGAATTTATTGGTGCATATTCTACCCCATAAGACCTTTACAACAATATCTTATAAGCTCAAAATATTGAGTGATGAATGAGAAATTGATGCTCAAAGCAAGGTACTCGTGAATTGTGTAAGGAAAATAGTAAACCCTTGTCCCACATTGGTAGGATAACAAACATGAGAAGTGTTTATATACACTAACCCACTTATTAGTCATTGAATGACTTGGGTTGAAATTGTGCCATGTAACCCCCTCGCCCCGGTCTGGTTGGCTGACCGGTTCGAGTAGGATACACGGGGAAAATTGATGTGAAACTCGTTAAAGTTCCACCTTGGTTAGCAACCCTATAATTTTTTTTATTTATATCTTGTCTGAATGCATGATTAAGTCCTATGTGAAACACGACAACGGAAACACAACAATAAAACAACAACCATCCAGAACAACACTTTAAAACATCCCATTTTCCCCTTTTTAAGCAGGCCGTATCGGAACGCCGTTAGGGTGTTTCGAAACGCCATGACTTGGTCAACTGGCCAAAGTCAACCCGATGAGACCGTTCCGAAACAGGGGTGGATCGTATCGAAACGAGGTCAACGGTCAATTTCTCGTGGTCAACGATACAAAGACCGTTCCAAAACGCAAAGGCCCGTTTCGATACATCAATTCATCGTTAAATTCTCAGATTTCCAGTGGAAAAATCGTATCGAAACATTCCTTAGGCGTATCGAAACGCCTGGCCAAAAACAAAGGGACCGTATCGAAACGGGACCAACCGTTTCGAAACGCCCTCTGTCTGCAGATTGGTTTTAGCTGGTTTTTGGTACAAGGTTGTTCCAAAAACACCACTAAGACCCCACACAACACACTAACATAAACCCTAAGGCAAAACCAAACATCTACCAACATGCTCAACACACCACAAGCATATAAGAACCATCCATTAAAGAATCAACAACATCCAACACATGATTCATACATAAAACTTAAGGTTCATGCTTCACAAAAACATACACTTAAGCATTAAAGATAGGCAATTCACATATGGTTTACAATCCAAACATAGCATCCAAAAGCCAAAACAACATTAGCATATCTTTAATGCTTGACTGTTACAATCTACCATTTAAAATTCATACTTGAGCTAACCAAAAGCGACACTTGGAGACCTTTCCTTGCCCTTGCCACCCACAAGCTACTGATCTGCATTGTCGAATAAAAAGGAGCGTAAGCATAAAAGCTTAGTGAGGGTAAGCTCATAAAACAAACCTTCGACAATGCAGGGTCCAAGCACGAGCAAGAATCAGAATAGAATGCATGACCTTACCTCCGATCCTCAAGAGCCATAATATACATGATGCATGAACATACAATCATCACTATGCCATGATCAACAACTCATAAGTCTAACACACGAAGATACATAAATCAATGTATTAACCACAACATATATCGATTCATAAAAGAAATCACATTTCATATCATATTGGCATATATGTATAATCTCATATTGGCACCTAGTTATGACTCGAATACGCGGATAACAAGTTGGAACGCATTTCCAACACAACCATTACCTTCGGTGGGATTACACTCATCACCGATTTTCGCGGAGGGGATTCCACTCATCCTCACGCCCCGTCGATGGGATTCCACTCATCACCGACTTATATATAAACATTTCCGGTGGAATATTACATCACCATACTCCTCCTTGGTGCCTTAACGCCACCAAGGCCACGCGCGACTTTGACTCTCGTGTGCACACTAATCCTAATGATCGATCATTTGTACCCAAGCATACTAGTGCCAACATTTAACTCAATCCATAATATCATTTAATATTAACTTCCGTGCTTAGCACGTACTCACCATGACCACAATCATGAACGATCCACTTGCATATCACAATGCATTACAACCATGCCTCATCATACATGTATATCACATTATACATAATCATCATAACTCAAATCATCATGAGGCATAATATCAATTTAAAGAGTTCAACCAAGGTCTCTAATTAAAGCTTAGGATTAGGCTACCACCCTAATCCTAACTCTAGGTGGGTCCACCAAGCCCAACCTAGTCCACATGCTTGAACCAAACACTTAAAAACCACTTTGAAAACATTAACCACTCACCTTCACTTCCAAGCTCAACTACCAAGCAAGCAATCACCTTCAAGTTTCCGAATTCGCTCTCGATGTCTCACCGATGTCAAACCTTGATTCTAATCAAACCCAAACACAAACAAAACACCCACAATCAATAACTAGTCGTCGGAAACAACCCGGATTAACATTTTCAAGCAACTAACACCCAAAATCATGCCCAAAACAGAATTCCCGAGCAGCCCACAAAACCCACTGAAATCTTCCATTTCAACCATCCAAACAATCATCAAACACACCCAAAGTGACCCTCATATATCATACTATCATAACTAAGCACTTTCCCACTCATCAAAGCCCTTAAACCAACTCTAAAACCTCTCTAAAACCCCAACAAAACCCATTTCTGAAAATTAGTTTAAATCATGTATAAATCATATATGTTGGACCATTAGACTCACAAACACCATGTCTAACATCATTAAATCAGTAGCTTAAGTAAAAACCCATAAAGCTTTAACCTTTACCATTTTTGTATAAAAACCCAAACTTCCAAAACATGTATAAAAATGAAATCTAAAGGTACTTTTGAAGAGAAGAAGATGAGAGCAAGTCGAAAACGTGATTACCTTTCAAAACTGAGTTGAAATGAAGGAGGAAAGAAATGGAATAGTAGAATGGAGAAGCTCTCCCCTTTTTGTCGTGAGAAAAGAAGAATGAAGAGGGAAGAAGAAGGAAATTTTGTGTTTTAAATTAAAAATGGGTTTTTAATTTCCAAGGGCTTGAATTTACAATAGTGCCATTAATGAGATGGCATATCTCATCAACATTTAAAATCCATGGAATTGATTTCTAATTTGATTTGAGTCCAACATATAATATTTGTTTTGAAATCACAAAGTCCAAATAGTATATATATAATATTATTATTTAATTATAAAACCGAGACTAAAAATATTATTTAAATATTATTTTCTCCCGGCCCCCAAACCCGAGTGTTACATGCCATGCGTGTAGGTGCAATGGGGTGCAAATTGAAGCATGAGAAGTATTTTACCCTTATTCCGCACAACACGAGCGACACGATTCGTGGGCCTGCATATATTTTACCCACTTCGAATTTATAGTTTCTTTAAATCCGAATATTAAAAAGGTAATATCTTGCAATTCACGAAAATATAATCGATTGAATATGAAATTTTTCTGAATTTAATCGGACACAACTTTAATGACCACTATTTCAGAATATTTCGTTTCCATATTCTACCGCTTGAAACTCCTATAAATATCGTACCAATCTTCAAGGTTGAGATACAACTCAAAAACATTTTCTTCTCCTCTAGTGTTTTCGGTGGTAGGCAAAGTCAATAGCCTAGTTCATGATCTCTACAGCCGTTCTACTGTAGTTGATCTTCTCGTTGTTGTATCTTGGGAGACAGACGACCGACGAACTCAAGCACTCCAGAGTGGCCGAAATATGTTTTAAGGAAACTACGTAGCTACATGCCTCAACATGTTCCCTATTATTTTTCTGACCGAATCAAGAGTTTGTTTTTCTTTACTGTTATATTTTAATTATTTAATAATATCTTATTTTTCTTTTTTATTGCCTTGGATTGTTATATATGTAATAGAGGAAACAAGTGCTTTTGAGGTTGCAAAAGGTGAGGCTAAGATTGCTTTTGAGGGTAAGGCTACAGAGGATTTTGTGGATCAGGCCGAAGGTGTTATTGAGGTTTAGACTGAGGAGGCAGCAAACATTAAGACTAATTTTGGGTTAGATACATAGATTTTCCTAATATAGAAGGTTTAGGGTTTTTTTTGCAAGAAGGGATGGATATGATGATGAAATAAGAGAAGTAAGAGATGATTGTGTTGGGTTGAACAATCAATGGAAATGGCCAAGAGGACGTGAATTGACAGTTAAAAATTTGGTGGAAGCAATGAGCAAAAAGAAAGAAAATTTGTAGAAGTAGTTAGAGTGGTTTAACCTTCTAAACAAGGTTTACATCCACTACCTTAGCTATCCACACTAAGGATTTTCACAAATTTACTAATTTGTCTTTCCTTTTGGGCTAAAGGAGATAACCTCACAAACACCTAGACTTATACCCCAAAGTCTAGTAATCCCTTTTTTTTCTAAAGGTGGATACAAAGAAGCAAAATATGATATCCTCTAAAGGATGAATGTTTGCATAATTCAAAGTTCACCAACCCCCAAAACTTGATGAAAGATAAAATAAAATGGGAATCACTTAAGTGGGTTCTAAGATTTTTGCAATAAAAGCTTTAAGAGGTTGGATATATGCTTAAAACTTGTTGAAGAAGTGTTGGTTTGAACCCAAACCATTTGTTTGTGGCCCAAACCGTTTGGGAAGCCCAAACAATGAGAGCATGTGACCAAACCTCAGACTGGATAAGAGCCTAGATTCATGTAAACCAAACTAGACCAATAAATCGAACCGAATTGATTGACCCAACTCGAACCCATTGTGAATCAAACAATTTTGACCTTGACCAGATCTGACCCATTAACTAGATTCGATCGGTTGACCCGACCTAACCTGTTGAGCGTTTGACCGACCTTTGGTCGTGTGACGTTAGCGTTGACTTTGACCAGTCAAGTCATCATTGATTGTTGACTTTGACCACTCAAGTCAACGTTGACCATTGACTTTGATCTTTTACCAGAGTTGACCTTTATTGGACAACCTTCATCTTGACCTCTTTCGACGTCCCGAGTTCGAATCTATTGCATGTTTCATCAAATTTGAACTCGAAAGCCCGTTTTGCTATTTACATTTATTTTGTACTTAGTATATGAAGAGTTGAGAATTGCAAAATCTGATTCAGAATATTCTTGTGTTCATGTGATTACGTCTTTGAGGCCGATGAGTTACTTTCTCCGCATGTTCAGTCTGACCGTGCACGTTCTTCAAAGTCTGTTCGTGAGTATTCTTTCTAAGTGGTTCTTATGCTTTTAGTTGATGGCTTAGTGATAGTTAATATAGAATTCTTATCTCGTAGGTTCTAGTTCTATTAGACCTGATCGTAAGCCGTACCCTTCCCGACATTAGAGCTACTGTTGCCTAAGGTGTGTTTCTTACAATGCTACATACTTGTTGTGAATTGATGTTTTATACCGTGTTTGATTTAGTATCTGATTATGATTTGAGAATGTTTGAAACATCATGCGTGACATTTTAAACTGTGTTTTTAAACCAAGCATCGAATTTTCAGAAATGTGAACCTCGTATTTAATACGATGAGTTGAGTTCAGATTTATGATTTTTAAATCATATCATTGTGTACGTGGGATGCGACTAAAAAGTGAGGGAAACCTTCACTTTTTTCGGTATTTGTTAGTTGGGTATTGAGCTGTATATCAGGCATCATATCATCATGATTCAGATTCATTATGTTTTCAAAAGACTTTATCAAAAAAATAAAATATTGTTTTGTTTTATGATTGTTTGCACTTTAGAGACACATTAAGCTCTTTATCTTACACCCCCATAGTTTCTTCTTTCAGATATCTTCAAACTCTTAAGGCGACTCGGTACTTGAAGCATCCCACTTTTATTCAGATATTTTTTATCATTCAATATAAATTTTCTTTTGATTATTTCGGACTATTGTTTTAACATTATTTTGGGATATTTATGTAATTCGGACATTGAGACTATTTATAATTTGGGATTTATTGGATGCATGCATTTACGAATCCGTTTTCAGATATTTTATCAGCTGTGAGAATATTGTTAAAAAGACTGAGTTTTATAATAATTGAAATATTTATTGAGTTTTACTGGTCTAATCAATTACCTTGAGTTATAAATTATTCCAACCTAAAATCGTTTCTTGAGGGACAAATATTTGATTGTTACTTTATAAACTTAGCCGGGTTTAGGGGGCTACACCAAATTAGCCAAACACATATGGTCATTTACAACTATAAAATGATGCCTGCCATTACCAGTTACATACATACCAAACAACCACCTTAACTTGTTTTTGTTGCAAGCAACATTTACTACAACTTTTCTTGATTAAATTGTTTGAAACATACAATATAATAATATTTTAATACTACTATTCGTATTAATTTTGAATGCTGCAATATAGTGCAGAAACAACATAAAAACAGTCCATACTTACGTCATTCATATAACCTAAACACATGGGGGCGAATGCACCTTTGTGTATGGTAGGTCACTTGACCTACAATTAAAAAATAGGAGAAACTATATTGGTAATCACCTAAAATTTTAGGGTGTATTCATTTTGGTTACTAAAATAAAAAAAATTATTACAATCACTAAATTTTTTATTTACTTTCATTATGATCACTGTCGTTAACCCCATTAAGAAATGCTAATGTGTGCCACGTTAAAGTCTTCTTCCCAAAAAGAACCATAATTTCCAAATTCACAGTTATTGTCAAGATCAAAATTTCGATTAACGGAACGATCGTCAATTAATCTCAGCTGTGGAAAAAATTCGTTTTGCCAAAAATTTAACATAATTTAGTTTCAAGTTGATCTAACAGTTAACATTGGGGGATTAGAGCTAAAAATCTCAATTTAAATTAAAAATTAACATTTTGATCTTTCATTGTTAACTGTCAGATCAACTTGAAATCAAACGACTTTAACTTTTTGGCCAAATGAATCCTTCCCACCGTTGGGAATTGGGATTGATCGGTGATGTCTTCATTCATCAAAATTTTGGCCTTGATGACGGTTGTAATTTAAAAAATTGGGGTTCTTTTGTTGAAAAAGACTTAAACGCACCCCATTAACATTTTCTAACAGCAGTGCACGTAATGAAATCGAATTAAAAGTTTATTGACTGTAATGAAAGATTTTCGATTTCATTGATCAAAGTGAAAACGTCTTAAAAGCTCAGCGACTACCAGTGTAGTTTACCCTAAAAGTATTAAGTATTTTTTAAATGAAAAAACAACCCTTAAATTATTTTATTTTTTTCTTCTTTGAGCTCCTAAACTATTTTTGGGTCAAAACAAGTATCTAAATTATAACTCTATAACTATTTTAAATATATTTGTTAGCCCTAAAAAATATTGCTTAAATACATTGGCCTTGTTTGGTAAACCACTTTTTGAGCCAAAATTAGAGGTTTAGAGCATTTTAGAGGTTTGACCAGTCAAATCCGCTAATTTAGATGTTTGGTAAATAACGGATTGAGATGAAACCTCTCATTTTGAAAAAGCTCCTTTTAGGAGGTTTTTGAGTTAGATGTTTGAATAAAATACTTGTAAAGACTATTTTGTCCTCGATAATTATAATTTTTTTTCTCTAAATAACATAAATTTTAATAACTAATAAAATTAAAAAAATAATTTCTTAAATAATAATTTTATTTTTTATCGGCAAGTAAGTATGATTTTATTGAAAATAAGAAATTAATTTATAGATTAATATATACATTTAAATTTAATAATTATTAAATTTATTCTAAAAAAATTCACAAATAAAAAAATAATATATACATCCTTCATATATGCTAAGTAATGATATTAAAAAAATAATTTTCATAATCCAATTAATATTAATAGATACAAAATATTAATAACTAATAAATTATTCAAACAAGTATTGAATATAATCATGTCCTTATATGTCATTTTGCTTGTTCAAATAATCAAACAACTATTAGCTATCAGTTAATTTTACCAAACACTTCTATACAATTAGCTAATGCTATCTGCTAGTCAAACCAGCTAATACTGCCAGTTATCAGCTAATGTAATCCGCTATTAACTATCCGCTAATTGCCAAACAAGGCCATTGACTTATGTCAAATAATTTAGCTAAAATTTTGATTTGAAAATTTCAAAATAATTACAATGTCTCTGACTATAAAACATGTTTGCTTGCATTGCGAAAATTCGGATGCACAACAATGCTTATCAGTTTCTTGTGTATGAATAAAAGAATCTGTAAAACTAATATTTGATTTTGATATAACATGTAATTCAATGACTAATTTGCAAAGTAAATAAATTTTTAAGTAATCAAAATATCCGATTTTGACAAGTACAAATTATACTTAAAATGTTTTCAAGTCAAAACTTAAACCCCATAAAATTTTCTAAGTATTTTCGGGCCAAAATATACAAAATCGCCCAGGCGTTTCGAAACACCCTCAAAGTGTTTCGATACATTTTGCCACTAGAAGCACATATTTCGAAACGGCTCACATCTGTTTCGATACGACCTTCATTTGAGCCTTTGATTTTTAAGCATCGTTTCGAAACGGCTAACACCCGTTTTGATACAGGGGTTAAGCAATTTTAAAATTGAGCATTAAATGAACTAGCCGTTACTTGTCAGAAACTGAATTTTAAAGATTTGGTTAAGTTTTTCGATACACCCTAAGCTGTTTCGAAACACCAAATTACAGTTTCAAAACATTTTGATACATCCCTTATCTATTTCAATACGACCTTCTTTTTGAACTTGCTGTTTTGATACAGGCCCTATTTTACACATAACGACTCTTTTTTTAGTGTCTATTTTGATACAGGGGTCCCATATTCCGATACGGGTAGTTATAGAACTGCATTTATAGGGGGAAGAGAGAGCCCCAACGGTTCTATTAATGATCTAAACCACCCAAGCAACTAGAAATCAATGAGAAGGTATAAAAACAAGTCTCAAATGCTACAACAACAACTATTGAGCCTTCAAGCAACATCAAAGCATTCAAATCCAAACCTTAATCTTTTAGAGTCAAATCTTGTACCCAACTCAAGTATGTTCTTCATTGTAATTTTTATTAAGAGTTTAGGGAGTGTTTAATTGTATTTGGGTAAACATTATCCTTTGAGAGGTACTTGTAAAGTTTACCAAAATACTTTTTTTTTGTAAAGAGTGTGTTGGATTAAGCTTTGGGTAGAAAGCTTAATCGGTTTTGTAAGGTTTCCTTCTCATCCAAGAAAAAGGGAAGAATCAATTGGTGGATTGGTTGAAAATCCTTAGTAGGAGCTAAGGTAGTGGATGTAGAATTCATTTAGGAACTTGAACCACTATAAATTGCCTTGTGTCAAATTTTCTTTCATCCAATTTCCACCCTCAAAGTTTTAATCACCAATTCGCCCCCTCTTGGCCATTTGCAATCGTTTGATCAACTCAATAATTGGTATCAGAGCTACACTCATTGGAAGGATTACAACCCTCTTGAGTCAATTTTAGTAGAGTTTAATCAACAACAACTTCAAGCAATGGCATCCACCTTCGGCCCCAACCTCTATGAGTCTCAATCCACCACCAAGCCACCATTGTAACACTCTAAAAAAGTAGAATAAGAAACTGTACAAAAAGGAGTTGAAATTGTGGGGTTTTGAACCCACAGCCTCACCCCTTCCTTCACCCATGTGTGTTCAACCATTGAGCCAAGTGCCCATTTTTGTCAAGGGTTTACATGCATTAATATTTGAGTTAAGTTTGGGAAGCCTATTGAATAAGATTTAATAACACATCTGACCCCTCACCTACCTCATTCAATTCTCTGCTCGGGCATGCTCTCTCTCTCCCCCCTTAGCATCCATCTTAGATCACGAGCCGCCGTGTTCACCATCGCGTCGTGGCGTACACCGCCCTCACCAAAAGAATCCCCACATTCGTCCGACCAAAACCCCTTTCCCCGCTCGCCAGTTGACGCAGTCGTCCGACATGAGGATCGTTTTGAAGGTCTGACGAGAAAAGAAAGCGTCGCTCATCTATTTTTTTAGTATTTTACGACCGTCTCCATCGCCCTATTGTCCCACGATTGTCAGATCCGAGCCCCCAGCGTTGAGACGAGCAAAACCCAACTGGAAAACTACCCATCTGGGAGAGGTTTCGTCGGAGGTACACTGCTTTCCGACCACCTTATTTCATTTTGCGTAAGTTTCAATGTGTTTTCTGGCTTATTTTGAAGATTACTGGCTTGGTTGATCTGTGTGTTTTGTGGGATTCGTGATTCCAGCAGGATCGTGACTGTTGAAGTCACCGACGACGATTTTGGTGACCGGCCGGTGAGCATAGATTTATGGGGTAAGTGTGTTGAACTGGATTGAACCGATCTTTGTCAAACCTGGTGTGCCATTTGAATCGAGCCAATTCAGCTTGAATCGGCCTGCTTTGTTATTAGGCCAACCTAATATGACCCAATGGCCTATAACCCAAGCCTAGATCCATCAGGCCCAGCCTAGAGTCTGACTCGTTTGATCCGAGCCCAAGTCTGAGCCCGACCCAAGTCCGACCCGAATCCGACGCCCGACCCATCAACTCGTTGATCGAGTCAACCTAGTGAGTCAACACGTCTGAATCAACTCAATGAGTCAACTCGCCCGAGTTGACTCAGTCAAGTCAACCCAATTGACCAATGACGTTAGCGTTGACTTTGACCGTTGACGTCGGCGTTGACTTTGACCTAAAAGTCAAATTTTCTGAAAAGTCTTATTTTATGTTTTTCAACGTCTTGAGTCCGTTTTTGAAGCTCGTTTTGCAAAATTCTGACTCGAAAGCCTCCGAATCTTACTTTGAACACGAGAGTGCATGAGTTAAATATTCAGTATAAGAGCAATGTAAATGAGGACTGATTAAGGGTATTGTTTTATTGAAGGTATCCATGTATCTCCGTACCCAAAATGTTATGGGACATCGAATTCAAGTTTGAGTGCAATCGAATAGGGTATCATGAATCGACCAAGGCAGCTCAGAGTTAAGGTAATACATTACTACCTCTTATATGCATTATGAATATGTTGGTATTCAGTAAATTATGCATGGTTATAATTTAGTGTACTTGCAACTCTGCTTAAGTTAATTGTTCATGAAATAAAAGAATGGTAATCTTTATACGATCGAACTATTTGAAAGAGAAGTTTAATAGACTGAAAGGCTCTTAAGTTTAGTAAGTGATTAAAAAGGCAATTATCTCATGATCTACTTAATAGTGCAAAAAGATCTGATGTTGGAAATATTTCATGAATAAATGATGATAATGCCCTTCAGATGTTAGAATGACTAAAATACCCCTGACAATGTAAGCAATCTAAATTTACGCTAGGTATGGGAAATCAACTGATTCATCTGAAAGCCTCGTCTTGCTCGGAAGTTAGGGTAACAAAGCTTAAACCTTCGAATTTGTAAAGTACTTGAAATTTCTTGAATTCTGAATAAGTCTCTAAAGATAAGTCTACAAAAAACCATCCGTATGTCTGGGTTAGTTATTGTGGTGCAAAGATTTAACGAGTTGAAATAACTAAAAGGATCTTAAAGTATTGATAAGGCTGAATTGATCGAAATGATTTTAATGACCAAAAGGACTGAAATACCCTCGGGTGCTAAACGCCAAACTATCAGAAATTATGAATTTACCCTCGAGATCGATGATGAACGAAAGGTTGGAAAGGACCAAAAGACTCATAATAAGTGAACCACCTTCGAGCACCGAAGTGTCTAAAATATCTCTAAATACTAAAATGACCTGAAAATACCTCCGAGACTTGGAAGAATACCATACGATGGCATATTCGTTTATTTGGGGGGAAAATACATAGTTAACAATAAGAGTAACATGTTCAAGGTACATTCGATGCTACGGTTTGTGTTCGGGTGCATTGCACATGTTCAATTCCTCGAAAATTACTGCTTGAATTGATGTTCAAATTTTCATAGCTTGTTCAGTGGTTGTTTGCGAGGGTGTCTTGCTTTGTTATGCAATGAAGTCTATTTTGAGAAATGAATACTTATGACGTATCTATCTAGTTGAGGGGTAAGCAATGTATTGATGGGCTACGATTAATTCAAAAGGATTTGGAAACCTAATGAGCATTGTAACACCCCTCGCCCGGTTAAGAACGAGAGATGTCACATTTGAACAACAAGAAACATATAACAAAATACACATGCTTGGCAAACCATAATAGTCAATTAAATATACAACTTATAACAGAATAAGAAATGATCATACAAACATGCTTAGCAAACTAAAGTAATCAATCCAATTCATTACTTAGAACCTTTCAACATGTGAATCAAACAAACATATACACCAGATCATTTAGACTAAAGTGGGCCATTTTAAATATTTCTTAACATGTCATCTAACTTATTAACTAACATATAACATGACTATTTACATCATTCAATGATTAATCATGGATACACTTGAGCATTCAATGCCAATTAACCAATCCAATTCATAAAGATAAACATTCAGCTAACATATAAACAACCTATATACAATTGGCTATCCTAAAATACTAATACTTAATTATACATTTTAATTAGCATGTTCAAATTATTAAACTATATGAAACCATTACTTTATGCATCATTCGAAACAAGTAACAACCATAACAAAGTCTAAATGCAAATACCTAAACCAAGCATATAAATCAACTTGTACATATCATATCATTCAAATCCATATCAAGCTTAGATAACTTAAACATAACTTATTCATATCACCAAATCCATATATATACATATCAACCATCAATTCTATTACATAACCTAACTTGTCTTAACTTATACAAGCCAACTATCAAAATACATATTCTTCCATGCATGTGACACATTAACATAGACTATGCCACCATCTAGGAGACTAAACAAAACTATATCATACTTGTGTTTTGGCTTGTGATGGCTCTCGAAACAAAACGACTAGCTTTCGGATATCCGAGGAACTGTTATTTGGAAGAAGGAAACAATAGAGTGATAAGTACACTTAATGTACTTAGTGAGGCAGCCCTAAACTTTACTAGTTTCAATCTTTTAAAGTCTTATTCCATCTTTAAGGTTACTTAGCTAGGCTTAGCACATATTGGAATACCTAGCTAGTCTATCAAAACCAAGTTAACTTAGCTAGTTTCATGAACTAACCAATAGGGTAGCAAGCATTTACATGTACTATGACTTATTGGGCAGCAACCATATTACTCAAATCACACTAATTTTGTCAGCAAACAACATATATATTTCATACCAAATTGGGCAGCAAGCATCATATACAAATCATATCAAGTTGGGCAACAAACAATATATAATTACATTGTTATCTTGAGCAGCATCATTTCACAAATTCAAAACATAATATAAGTCATCTTAGATCACAATTAAGTACACATGTTCAAGCCATTTCATTAGGGCCATTACCCAACTTATTCATTTAAACATATATCATTGATCTAATCATGTTTTTGCCTTGGATGATTAATGAAATAGGTAATCAAGTCTTCATGTAGCATGTAACATTAGATACTCAAAGTATCCATTTCTCATTTCAACTTATAATAGAGGATGCATAGGCATCAATGGTGACTTACCACCATTCAATTATGAAGGTGACTAACCATCTTATCAGGTTTATAGGTGACTAACCACCATCCTATAACAAAGATCAGAGGAGCTCAATGACTCTAAGGCATGCCCTTCTACCTATAAACACTAATCAAACCAAGGAATTTACTTATCTTTCTTTATTAACAAGAGCATTCACTTGCCAATCATTCATAATTTCAAAGGCATTTAATCATTTCAATAGGCATACACATATAATCAATCAAGCATCATGGTAACATAAAATTCCAGCAAGCACATGAGATCATTTTCATTTTATAATCATCAAAAACCAGTAGCAAATCTTATCATTTAGTCTCATTTCACATATCTCAAGCAATCAACACATCATAGCAACTAATCATATTTATGCTAAGCATGCTTATCTAACAAGCAATACACACTTAGGTCAATATTCTTGCCTTTAATCCTTCTTCCTTATCATTTTAAATTTTACCAATCATTATTAAATTCATTACATGCTTCATTCATTTTATCTAATAATCAAAAGCATAAAGGTTAGGATACTAATCCTAACACTTAAGCAATGCTACACTCACAAATACTTCCAAGCTTAGTTGTTATCTTTGATGATGATTCCTTTTCCCCTTCTCTTTGCTTGATCACTCCTTGAATCTTCTTGAAATTCTTCACCAATGTGATCTTAAATCATAAAATATCATATACAATATCCATTAGTAATTAATTCAAACATATAAATTCATTTACTTAAGCATAATCACCTAGACAAGTGAATCCGCCCCCTAAACTGGCAGTTTGAGTAACCTCTACTAAACTGGCCATATCTTTTTACTCACAAATCCAATTAAAGAGTTCTTTATCATTATAGAAATCTTATAAACACACCTTTACAACCATATATAGCACATACTTTTATCATTTTTCTATCAATACAGTTTATTACTTGAACATAGGGCATTTTCAGAAACCTAATCTGCCTATGCTTAATTTGTGACTTTAGTGCATTTATAACCTATGTTTCACTACACCATTAATATTGAGCTTTTAACCACATTTACCTATGTTGCGTGTAAAAGAGTCTATCGCAATGGTAGTGCAAGTGTACATGACGCAAGTAGTAAAGTGATACGAAGTATCGGATATCGTCTCCACAGGGATTGGGCTAATAGCTTCACCTTATTTCACTACACGAAGTAAAGGAAATAGTTTAGAAAGTTGTCACGAGAATAGTAAAGAAAAACGTAAATAAAAGAGTTGGAATATCAAGATAGAGAGAATGGGCTGGTATTGAATTGCTCAGTAGTGCAGGTATTGCAATGCTTAGGAAATCCAGTTCTGTCGTCGCGCCCGTCGCCGACAGCACCTGTCGCGGCGGCTGTCCGTTAGCTGTCGCGGCAGCGAACACACCAACTCCGTACTCCAAGTTTGGCAAGAATCCCAGATCTGCCTTGGCCTATCCCTAGGTCCAAGTCTGTCGATGATCACGTCTTGATGATACCTCCCGGCGTGAATCGAAGGATGAACACCGATGTGTATGAATTCTTCTTTAGCCACTTAACCTTGCCCTATCCCTAGGCACAAGATAGTTCAACTATAAACTAGAGAACTTGCTCTTATCTCTTTCGTATACTTAACTCTCCCGATGCTAAGTAAATGGATAACCTCACAATGCTCTCCCGATGCTCTTGCAAGATATTAATAACCAAAATAAGAGAACTTGAAGTTTATTTTATTGAACTTGGAAAATCCTAAAACAAAACAACCCTTGCAACTACTTTACAAAACAACCCGTGGCCCTAAGGGTTTTTTAGAACATGTCGACGACGGGTAAACGGCGGAGGGGTTTTTAGGTTATCGGTTATGGGGTATGATCTATGATATCTGCCTAGGTTAAAATCTATGCCCTTATATAAGCTTTGGGCTCAAGTATTCTAAGTTAACAAGGATTACAACTTTAATTAAAAGTAAGATTCTAATAAAGACTTAATCTCCAAGTATCCTACTTTTCAGCCGCCTCCTTGTTTCATGGGATTTCCTCTCCTTGAGCTTTGGCTTGACATATCTTTTGATCCGGGGCTTGGAAAAATGTTTGGTTTTCACACGACAGACGAGCAGATTTTTCTCTATCTATCGAGGTCCATTTTGCTTTTCCTCTTCATAAGGCTGTTGTCACCTTGCTGTCACGGCAGATCCATGGCGGCATCATCCTCGTCATCTGCTTGTCCAGTTCAGCTCTTCTGCTTCTCTGCCCTGCGCCCGCCTTCTCCGTCTATGATGGCAGCTACCTGCAAAATAAGCCATCTTTTAGTAGAATCCGTGCCTTTAGTATATTTGTGATGTTTTTCTGTAAACTAACCTAAATGCAATGCAATGATGCTTGAATGCAGCAGAAATATGGGTTAAAAAGGGTGTAAATAATAGAACTTTTACACACTCAACACACCCCCAAACTCAAGTTTTTGCTTGCCCTCAAGCAATTAAGACCTAAACGAAAAATATTTTTGTGTTGGCTTTCAAACAGTGAACTGTCCCTTACCCGTCGCTCATTCTCTGTGGCGGCAGCAACCTGTCGGAAAGATTAGGATCTGTCCGGAATCTCCCTATAGTTCTCGTGCAGTGTGTGCATGCTTGTGAACAGTTATATGCTAAGACTCTCTTAGTTTCACTAGAATATTCAATTTTTTAACTCGAATTTTCATGCCAAAGTTTATTTTTGAAGACACATTTTCATGCTTCTTTTGTTCTATTTTCAAGCTAAATTTTACTAGAGCCAGTTTTGGGCACCTCTAGTTAGCTTCCTAGAGCCGGTTTCGGGCACCTCTAGGTTTTTGAGTTTCTTTTGCTAAACTTCTTTCCTAGAGCCAGTGTTAGGCACCTCTAGGGGCTATTCAAGTACTAAGCATCCTATTCTAGTTTGGCTAAAAGAAATCTAAGCAATATAACAGTCCCAATGGTGTTTAAGTTTTTCAGAACTATAGAAAGGCTCTAAACTTCTCCTTAAACTATCCTAAAGATGCTGCCACGACAGAGTTGTCATGACAGGTAAGTTATGTAACCCCCTTAACCCGGTCTAGACGGTTGACCCGAATTAAGGAAGTCACACGGGGAAAACCAAAGTCAACCCGAAAGTCAACCTTGATTAACGACCCCTTTTTTTTTCTTTTTAATCTTATCTAGATGCACATTAGCCTTAATTGTGATCATACAAACAACATACTAAAAGATCACAAACATCAGAGATCAAACAGGGACCCAATTGAACAAATTACAACTTTAGGGACCAAATTGTAAATTCTGATAAATTAAGGGACTTAACCCAAATTAAAGTTACCATCTTGAAATTAATCAGGTTTCATGCTTCTCTGTGAAATTTCAGCTCAAACGGACATCCCAAACTCATACAATTGAACAAACATGATTCAGGACCAAAACGTAAACAAAACGAAACACCCAAAGATACTTTTAACTGTTTTTAACGGTCTGGTATCGATACGCCACGTGTCGTATCGATACTCGGGGAAGGCAGAAACCAAACTCTAGCAACGGTATCGATACCTTTCCCCCAGTATCGATACTTCACTCATAAGGTATCGATACCTGTTCAACGGTATCGATACTCCTGGGCTGAAAAATGCATATTTGGCTCAGGCGTACCGATACGCAAGCCCGAGTACCGATACCCCTGCCTGGAAACGACTAGAAAACAACAACATACATGCTTTAAACCTCAAATTAACAACACCAAACCATATCACTTAACCATACAACATGCAAGAACCTCAATTGCATCAACAATTCAACATTTAAACAACACATATGAAAAGCCCCAATCCATATAGCATGCTTCCTACTTAAGCTATCAATCAAGCAATAAACCTTCATAAGCAAGCAATAGGAATCCAAACCAAAAACCAGCAATTCAAACAACATTTAACATCCAAAGGGAGTCTCAAACACCTCCCAAAACATACACATTGGTCCCCCATTGCCAAATCAACCAAAAGCTAAAATGTTTAACAAAACCTTCCATACATTGAGCTTTACTTGAACTTGTATGCTTGCCTTCTCTTGCTGCCCTCAATGTACTCTAATGCTCTGCATTATTGAATCAAGAAAACGAGAGAGCGTAAGCCAAAGCTTAGTGAGGAGTGCTCTTTAAAAACCATTCAATAATGCAATTAAAACCATTTGCAAAACATGCATATATTCAACCTTACACATGCTCAAAGCATACTTAAAAACAAGCAATCCCCATGCTTCCACATTTCATTTAAACAAGCATCTCATGCTTCAACATAAACATTAAAACATGCATCTCATGCATCTCAATGTACTATACATGTCATATTGGCTCAAGTGATACATTTCATTTATGAAATCAAGTTCAATAACTTTCCCCAAGGACTTTTAAACACCTTGGCCCCAAGGACTTTTAAACACCTTGGCCATGGACTTTTAAACACCATGAATGAGGACCACACAAGGACTTTTAACCACCTTTGTGTCCGTAGCTTGAATTACCCCAAGGACTTTTAAACACCTTGGCCCCAAGGACTTTTAAACACCTTGGCCCCATGGACTTTTAAACACCATGGAAAGGAGCACCTAAGGACTTTTAACCACCTTAGTGTCCGCAACAAGATTCATCCAAGGACTTTTAACCACCTTGATGATCTTAGGTAACAAGGCTCACTCAAGGACTTTTAACCACCCTAGTGACCTTCACTTTTACAAACCATCACTTGCCAATATACACTTTATACATCATATAATCCACTGTTTTAAAGCATTATACCAAGCCATTTCATCATGCATCTCAAAGCATTAAATCATCATTTAAACAATGCATAAAAACAAGGTACTCCTACCTAGAGTTACCTTCAACACATGGCTTTAAACATCAGCATAAATCATGCTAAAACATCAGCAATTATCATGCCTAAGCATGCTTTCAAAACAGTAATCAAATCATGCAAAATCATCATTTTACATTACACCAAAACATGGCCACCACTTAGAGAGAAAATCCGAAAACTTACACTTGAGCTTAGCAAAGTTGTTTAGACTTAAACTAAGCTCCCAAAACCTTCAATACTTGGTTTTAAGGCTGTAAATCCATTTTCACTCACCGATTTCCACTTTGCCTCAAGCCAAAGCACCAAATCAAGCCTCCGGATCAACAATTCTTGGATCCAAGGATGCCTCCCCTGTTTCAACACATTAAAGCAGAGGATTAATGCATCATCATGCATTAATTGCTTCAATGAAAGCACCTAAACTCGCTGCTCTCACAAAACCTCCATTTTCGGCCACCAAACACAACCGAAAATGCATCCGAAACACTTCTAAACAAAGCCCAGCCATAAACCAGCAAAACCTTACTTCCATTAACATCATTTAACATCTAAAAACAACCTACAACCATCATTATACCTCCAGCAACACCAGATCCACAAGATCACCACAAAAGCTACCTTAAAACACAAGCTAAAATTAGGAAACTCAACCTATCCGGGATTGCATCAATCAAGACTCATTTCCACATCAATTTAATGATCATTTAACATCAAAAACACTTCTCAAAACACAGATTTAACAGATCAAACAAAAATCTTGTGAAATCACCAAAATCTTGCATAATTAGCCAAGATCCATAAATCAACTTAAAAGCCTTTAATCAAACATCAAATTAGGATTGAAAACTTTAGGAATTTCATTAAAGAACTTGAAGTTCAGAGGAGAAGGACGTTCTTACCTCCAAACTTGAGTTTCTCCTCTTTTTGGAATAGAAAACCTTGATGAAACTTGAAGCAATTGAAGAGGATTTGAAGATACAATGATTTGAAATCAATTGAGAGTTGAAAGGAGGATTTTAGGTGAGAAAATCAGAATTGAAACTCTGGAAATTGAGTGTTTGGGTTGAGAGAAAAAGAGAGAAAGAAAATAGGAAGTTAGATGAGAAAATGCTTAAAATGAATTTCCCTCCTTTTAATTTTTCTTTAAAATCAGAATTATGTGTTAAAATATCTTAGAAAAATCTGGAGAAACTCCCTTTGGGTAAATAGCTCCTTAAAGATTCAAAGTTTCAACCCTTTATAAAATAGCCACCAAACTTTCAAAAATTACATTTTGGTCACTAGCCAAAATGTCACGTTTCCGAAACTCATTTTCCAAAATTGATTTCACAGTTCACTTAATTATAATAAAAGATGATTTTAGAACATTTTTCCATATTTTTAATGCAACCCGAACTAGGCTTTCCTAATTTAACCTCTTACGATTCGAACAGCACTTTGACCAACCGGTCAACGCCCAAGACTTCTAAGCCCAAAACCGGGGCGTTACAAGTTAACTTCACAGTTTTAAGCCAACAGTTTTAGTTTTTTTAAGAGAACTTAATTAAATAAAAGACACAACAATAATTTAAAGATGTACTAAGACTCCATTACAATGGAGGGTTGCCACCCCCAAACTCGAGGGTTGCATTGCCCTCAATGCAAAATGACAAATGAAATGAAGGCAGGTACATCACAAAATATAGATAAGCAGGCAGCAATAAAAAGAAAATAAAAGACATAAATTTTTAATCGCTGTCTTCACTGCTGCTGCTGACACGGATCTGGCGGCGGCGTCTGGGCTGTGGGGGAGGCTGGACAGGTTGCTCCACGAGCTGGACGTCTGAGCTGCTGCCGCTATCCCAAGTGCTGCTTGTGGGGTGCTGGCCTTGGGCATTAATTTTCTGTCTACCACGTATTTCTGCCTCTTGACAGGCGTGAACTCCTTCTCCAAGTTCCTCCGAATAGGAGGTTCTGCCTCGCTGTCATCTGAGGCCAGTCGTTTCGTTCCACGTGCGGGGCTGTCGGCCGGAGGACTCCCAGCTGCCGTCGGGGCAGGTGATGGGGTGGAAGCAGTAGAGTGGGTGTGTGGGGAGGCAGGTGGTGTAGGTGTGTGGACAGGGGAGGGGATGTGGAAATAGTGGGCAGGGAAAGTGGGGAAAATAACATCGAGATAATTTAAAGTATTGGTAATGAAATTTACCGTTGAGTTTGCGAAATCCCGGATGAATGTCATCAGCCCCATCTATTTGTCTTCCATCCGTTGTATTGCAGCAAGGATCTGGGCAGCTTGGTCTGTCTGGGTGGTGGCGGCGGCCGGTTCAGGGGCAGGCTCCTCGGATGAATCTGCTGGGGAGGCAGCTGGGTTGAAGGAGTTGATAGGTGTTGCGACTATCAGCTCCATGAGGCTGGTAATGTTGTTTTCTGTCCAGCCTCTGCCTTGGATGTGTTTGTCGGTGGTGGCCTCTGGGACAGCAGCGCAGCGGCAAAGAGAAGTGATCGTGAACGGTAGGCAAAGACGGGAGGTGGAGCGGAATGTGCAGTCCAAGATGCTTTCCCGCATATAGCGGCCCACGTTGACAGGCCGGTCGTTCATGATCGAATGAATGAGGGCGAGCCGCTGCTGGTTCATTGTCGTGTGATGGGAGGACGGCATGATACGCTTTTTGATGAAAGCGTTCCAGAGTTTGGCTTCTGGGAGTAGCTGCCCCCTTTTGACAGAGTTGGGGTTCTTTTTGCTCGTGGTCCATGTTGTTCCTTCCTCTGTCACCTCCGCCATGACAGCACCGTAGGCGGCAGAGTCGAGGGTGTCTAAAAATTGCTGATGGGTATCATCGTTGGGGCCAAAATATAGGCCATACATGTGGTTGATGCTGTCAGCTGTAAATGGCACCTCTACCCCTCGGACGGTGACTGATGTTGCCGTTCTGCTGTCGATGGCAGCATAAAACTCCCTCACCAACGTATCATTTAGTTCTGCGGGTTGTGCTGCGAACTGCTCCCATAGCAAAGTCCTTATCGCCTTTGCGATGAATGGTCGGAGCCCCATGTTGGCTGCCTTGCGGACGTAGATGAATCCTCTTTCCTCCCATAATTCCTTGGTTGCGAAGGGCGACGCTGCTGCTGAAGAAGAGGCTGAGGCAGCACTGCAGCGGGTCTGTCTAGACGACATATTAGTTGCAAGGGTTGTGAAAATAAAGAAAGCAAAGAAAAACGAGAGGAGAAAGCAAGTAAGAATAAGCAGAAGTGAGGAAAATGAAAATGAAAACGGGGTTTTATAGCGGTCGAGTTGCTGCCCGTTTAATGCTGTAACGGCAGGCGTGAATAACGGGCCGACTGTTGAGATTTGGCGTGTCTGACGCGTCTGACACGCATTTATGCGTCTGTTACGCGTCTGCCACACGCTTCTGCGTCTGCCGTGTCAGTCTGTTGATAGCCTGTCTTATCCGTGTCTGCGCGGCAGCTGGAACGACAAGCTTCAATAAATGGGCTCTGTTGGGCTGATGGATGGATGGTGGGCTTAGGTCACTTCTCCTTTTCTTCTTGACTCCTTTATTACCTAAAACCAGAAAATATAAAAAACATTATTCGAATAAAATAAACCTTATTACCTAATAAATAATAAATAATAAAAATAAATAAAAATAATACTTAGGTTAAATTAGGGATGCCTTGTGGGGCATCTCCTAAAGTAACCACTTCCTGTATTCTTGGGGCTTCAGTCCCCTGATAATGCTTGAGGCGCTGTCCGTTGACTTTGAATTGGTGCCCGTCTTTTAATGATCGTATAGTGATGGCACCATGGGGAAAAACTTGTACCACTTGGAACGGGCCGAACCATCTAGATTTTAGCTTTCCTAGGAAGAGTTTCAATCTAGAATTGAACAACAACACAAGCTGCCCTGGGCAGAACTGTCGTGGCAACAACTTCTTGTCATGCCACTTCTTTGTTTTCTCCTTGTATATTCTTGCATTGTCGTAGGCCATTGTCCGTATTTCTTCAATCTCGTTCAAATCTAATAGCCTTTTCTGGCCTGCCTTGTCCAAGTCCATGTCCACTTCCTTGATTGCCCAATATGCTTTGTGTTCTATTTCGACAGGCAGATGACAGGTTTTCCCATAAATCAATCGGTATGGAGACATGCCCAATGGAGTCTTAAAAGCTGTCCTATATGCCCATAATGCATCATTTAGAAGTAAAGACCAATCTTTCCTAGTTGACTTAACCATCTTCTCAAGAATGTTCTTCACTTCCCTATTGGATATCTCAGCTTGTCCATTGGTCTGTGGGTGGTATGCTGTCGCGATCCTGTGCTTGACACCATATTTCTTCAAGGCGGCAGCAATTACCCTATTATCAAAATGTCTCCCTTCATCACTGATAATCGCCTTAGGTATGCCAAATCTAGAAAAAAATGTTTTTGTGTAAAAACTTTTGGACCGTCTTGGCATCATTCTTTTGAGTGGCGATAGCTTCAACCCACTTAGAGACATAATCCACTGCTAGGAGGATGTATAAATTTCCACATGAAGATGGAAAGGGTCCCATAAAATCAATCCCCCAAACGTCGAAGATCTTGACTTCTAGAATGTTCTGCAGTGGCATCTCGTTTCTCCTCGAGATGTTACCTGTCCGCTGGCACCTGTCACAGTTCTTGTAGAAGTCCTGTGCATCTTTATACAGTGTTGGCCAGTAGAACCCTGACTGCAACACCTTGGCAGCAGTTTTATTGCCTCCTAAGTGACCTCCATATTGTGAAGCGTGGCAGTGATGGAGAATGTCTTCTTGCTCTTCTTGTGGTACACACCTCCTTATAACCTGATCTGCACACATTTTGAAAAGAAGAGGTTCGTCCCAATAATAATGCTTAACATCATTTTGGAACCTCTTCCTGGCTTGATAATTAAGATCAGAAGGAAGTATTCCGTTAACTATAAAATTAACGAAATCAGCATACCAGGGGAGTTCAGAAGACTTACCTGCCGCCATGGCTGTTGCAATAGCGATTGCGGCAGCAAAGAGCTGCTCATCTGGGAAGGTCTCCAGTATGTGTGTTTCATCTATTGGTAGACTCTGTCCCTTCTCCAACCTTGACAAGTGGTCTGCCACTTGATTTTCTGTCCCTTTTTTGTCCTTGATTTCAAGGTCGAATTCTTGCAATAGCAGGATCCACCGTATCAATCTAGGCTTTGCATCCTTCTTTGCGAACAAATACTTCAGGGCAGAATGATCTGTATGCACTATTACCTTCGTCCCAAGTATGTAAGAACGAAACTTGTCAATGGAGAACACCACAGCTAACAGCTCCTTTTCTGTGGTGGTATAGTTCACTTGGGCGTCATTCAATGTCTTGCTGGCATAATATATGACATGAAACAGCTTATCTCTGCGCTGCCCAAGTGCTGCCCCGACAACATAGTCACTAGCATCACACATAATCTCAAATGGTTGTGTCCAGTCTGGTGGCTGTACTATGGGGGCTGTTACTAGTTTTTCCTTCAGAACCTTGAATGCTTCAGTACATTCATCATTGAAGTCAAAGGGTCGGTTCTGCTCCAAAAGATGGCATAGGGGCTTGGTGATTTTTGAGAAATTTGCAATGAATCTTCGATAAAAACCAGCATGCCCTAAGAAACTTCTAATACCCTTGACTGTGGTCGGCGGCGGCAGCTTTTCAATCACTTCTATTTTAGCCCTGTCGACTTCTATCCCACGGCAGCTAATCTTATGGCCAAGGACTATCCCTTCATCCACCATAAAGTGGCATTTTTCCCATTCAAAACAAGATTAGCTTTTTCACATCTTTCAAGTACCTTTTGTAGATTGCCGAGGCAGCTCTCAAAATCGTCTCCAAAGACGGAAAAATCATCCATGAATATCTCAAGGAAGTCTTCTACCATGTCGGAGAATATAGCCATCATGCACCTTTGGAAGGTGGCAGGTGCGTTACATAGTCCAAACGACATTCTCCTAAAAGCGTACGTTCCGTAGGGGCATGTGAAAGTCGTCTTTTCTTGATCCTCCGGTGCGATAGCGATTTGATTGTAACCTGAGTAACCATCAAGAAAACAATAGTAAGGTTTACCCGCTAATCTATCAAGCATTTGATCAATAAAGGGTAAAGGAAAGTGGTCCTTTCGGGTAGCTTTGTTAAGCTTCCGATAGTCCATACAAACCCTCCAACCGGTCACAGTCCTGGTTGGGATTAACTCATTGTTCTCATTGGTCACCACGATCATTCCTCCTTTCTTGGGAACGCATTGCACCGGGCTCACCCATTTCCTGTCGGAGATGGCGTAAATAATACCAGCATCTAACCACTTAATTATCTCTTTACGCACTACCTCATTCATCGCATGGTTTAGCCGCCTTTGGGCATCAATAGTCGGCTTATGATCTTCCTCGAGGAGGATTTTGTGCATGCATAACGCCGGACTAATGCCTTGTATATCAGCAATCGTCCATCCAATCGCCTTTTTGTGCTGCCGTAACATGCCGATCAGCTGCCGTTCCTGTTCCTGCGGCAGCTTAGAAGAGATGATTACGGGCAACGTATCATTTGAACCAAGAAAAGCATATTTAAGCTGCCCTGGCAGGGGCTTCAGTTCTATGGAAGGTGGTTCAACAGTAGATGGCTTTTGGATTAAATGGTTATCTGAAGTATAATTCAAAGGTTCGAACAACTTATCTGAACGATTGTCTATCCAGTTTACCTCCTCCTGATCTTCAGTATCGGATGTATCGGAGTCAGAGGAGTTGCTGTCGTCGGTGCTGTCATCGTTGCTGTCGTGACAGGCCTGTAGGTGGCTGCCGCAGCAATGACCAAATTTAATATCGTGACAGCCCGACCTGATGCAGGGTTGGTCAAGGGTAACGTCAGTGATAGCCTTGCATTCCTCGTCCACATCAACATGTTTCATCGCTTGGAGAACATTCAACTTAATCTCTTGATCGTTCACTCGCATGGTGAGTTCTCCTTTCTCCACATCAATCAGTGATCTTCCCGTGGCTAAGAAGGGTTGCCCAAGGATGATTGGTGCGTTTTCGTCTGCCTCACAATCTAAAACAAGAAAGTCAGCAGGAAAAATAAATTTATCCACTCTTACCAAAATATCTTCAATCTTTCCCTCTGGATGAACGTAAGAGCGGTCTGCCAGCTGCAGAGTTATTGTCGTGGGCCGCGCCTTTCCAATACCTAATTTCTAAAAGGCAGACTTTGGCATTAAATTAACACTAGCACCAAGATCACAAAGTGCCTTACCCACGAATTTATTTCCTATTACGCAAGGTATGATGAAGCTCCCCGGATCCTTCTTTTTCTGGGGTGGCTGCCGATGAAGAATACTCATGCAACCTTCTGTCATCTTTACCATTTCAAACTCCCCAAGTTTAGATTTCTTCGACATAACATCCTTGAGAAATTTAGCATAACCGGGCATTTCCCTAACGTCATCTAACAGCGGAATATTAATATGAACCTGCTTAAAAATATCATAAATCTTTTTAAGTTGAGATTCTTGCTTAGCTTGCTGTATCCGTTGAGGGAAAGGTGGCGGGGGACGATAATCAGCAATACGTCCTTCCCACTGCATGCGAATATGAGGACGGTAATCATCTTTTTTCTCCTCTGTCGCTTCGGCTGTCGTGACAGGCTCATCGGCAGCAGTCTATTTATCACCTGTCGGGGCAGCTTCCTCGGCAGGTTTGTCTAAGGCTGGATCCTTTACTGTTTTAGCTTCCTTTTCCGGCCCTTGTAGTTTCTTCCCACTCCAAGTAGTAATAGCTTTACACTGCTCATGCGTGGGCTGCCTAGCATTTTCAGTATTGCTAGGAAATCCTCCATTCTGCCTCGGCTTAATATGTTGCGACACCTGACCCATTTGTGTCTCCAGAGATTTCAAAGTAGCTTCATGATTTGTCATCCTCATCTCTGTTTTGTCCATGAAATTCTCTGTCTTCTTGACAAACTGATTCATATTCTCAATATAAGTACCGGTCTGAGACATAAAGGTGGCCAGAGTCTGTTCCAATATACTGCTCGTGGCAGCTGGTGGCTGCTGTTGCTACTGCGGCGGCAGGTGCGGCGGCAGTTGCTGCGGCTGTTGCTGTCGCGTTAGCAATCTAGGACCTCCCTGATTCTGATTATGTGCTTGCGGATTCAGGGCATTATTGGGGTTACTCCAGGAAAATTTGGGATCCTTCCTCCAATTGGGATTATAGTTGTTGGAATTATAATTCGGCTTGTAGTTTCCAACATATTTTCCCTCTTCTACTTGTACTGGGCACTCACCCCGACTATGATTTCCCTCACAGATATCACATAGTTCCTCAACAGCAAATCCTTGTAGTCCATCATCATTCAATAACCTTTTCATTGCTTTAGTAAGGAATGCTACCTGTGATTTCATAGTGCTGTCGGCTTCATAATCCTTGACAGCAAGTACCCGTTTACCCCCTCTTCTTGCAGTCGGAAACTGCTCCTCATTCTTGGCCAAATTTTTCAGAACTTGCAATGCCTCGTCCGGATCTTTATCCAATAATAATCCATTTGCTGCAGAATCAATTCGAATATGAGTTTGTAGGTTAGCAGCATTATAAAACTTTGTAACCTGATTCCAGACGAGGAATCCATGCATTGGGCAGTTTCGAAGAAGAGTAGTAAATCTGTCCCAGGCCTCGTGCATCGGCTCGTCGTCTTCCTGTTGAAAAGTAGCAATTTCGTTACGTAATCGCTCAGATAAATGCGAAGGATTAAAACGAGATAAAAATTCACGAGATAAATCTGCCAAAGTTACGATTGAACCCGGCGTAAGTTTATTCCACCAAGTTTTAGCTCTGTCCCTTAAGGAATGGGGAAATAACCAAAGCCTCAGTATCTCCGGATTAACTCCTGGTAGTCTAAACGAACCACAGATCTACTGGAATGTTTTGAGATGCTCCCTAGCATCCTCTGTCACAGCACCACTAAACTGTCCGGCATTGTTGATCATACTAAACATGACAGGTTTAAGCTCGAAGTTATCAACATCAATATCCGGTAGCGTGGTCTCCAGCTCTACATGATCGTTCAGCATGTAGTCACGACAGGACCGTCGTCCATCTGCTGCGGGCGGGTCGCCGACAGGCGGTATACCTCCACCAACGGGCGGATTACGGGCCATCTTCTCTAGCTGTTCCTCAAGGTACTCGTTCCTGTCTAAGAGGTGGTGAAGTTGTTTCTTGAGATTGAAGGAACGTTCAACTTTCGGATCTAATTTATACTCAGGATCTTCACCTCTTTTAGATCTGCGCATAAACAAGAAAACCTCGTGAAAAGCAAGAGTTGAAAGTACTAAAGAAAAATAGAAAAAGAAAAATTAAAATAAAAACAAAAACAAAAATGAAAAGTGCAATAAAAGAAGGGTGTAGTTATGTTGCCAATCCCCGGCAACGGCGCCAAAAACTTGTTGCGTGTAAAAGAGTCTATCGCAATGGTAGTGCAAGTGTACACGCCGTAAGTAGTAAAGTGATACGAAGTATCGGATACCGTCTCCACAGGGATTGGGCTAATAGCTTCACCTTATTTCACTACACGAAGTAAAGGAAATAGTTTAGAAAGTTGTCACGAGAATAATAAAGAAAAACGTAAATAAAAGAGTTGGAATATCAAGATAGAGAGAATGGGCTGGTATTGAATTGCTCAGTAGTGCAGGTATTGAAATCCAGTTCTGTCGTCGCGCCCGTCACCGACAGCACCTGTCGCGGCGGCTGTCCGTTAGCTATCGCGGCAGCGAACACACCAACTCCGTACTCCAAGTTTGGCAAGAATCCCAGATCTGCCTTGGCCTATCCCTAGGTCCAAGTCTGTCGATGATCACGTCTTGATGATACCTCCCGGCGTGAATCGAAGGATGAACACCGATGTGTATGAATTCTTCTTTAGCCACTTAACCTTGCCCTATCCCTAGGCACAAGATAGTTCAACAATAAACTAGAGAACTTGCTCTTATCTCTTTCGTATACTTAACTCTCCCGATGCTAAGTAAATGGATAACCTCACAATGCTCTCCCGATGCTCTTGCAAGATATTAATAACCAAAATAAGAGAACTTGAAGTTTATTTTATTGAACTTGGAAAATCCTAAAACAAAACAACCCTTGCAACTACTTTACAAAACAACCCGTGGCCCTAGGGGGTTTTTAGAACATGTCGACGACGGGTAAACGGCGGAGGGGTTTTTAGGTTATCGGTTATGGGGTATGATCTATGATATCTGCCTAGGTTAAAATCTATGCCCTTATATAAGCTTTGGGCTCAAGTATTCTAAGTTAACAAGGATTACAACTTTAATTAAAAGTAAGATTCTAATAAAGACTTAATCTCCAAGTATCCTACTTTTCAGCCGCCTCCTTGTTTCATGGGATTTCCTCTCCTTGAGCTTTGGCTTGACATATCTTTTGATCCAGGGCTTGGAAAAATGTTTGGTTTTCACACGACAGACGAGCAGATTTTTCTCTATTTATCGAGGTCCATTTTGCTTTTCCTCTTCATAAGGCTGCTGTCACCTTGCTGTCACGGCAGATCCATGGCAGCATCATCCTCGTCATCTGCTTGTCCAGTTCAGCTCTTCTGCTTCTCTGCCCTGCGCCCGCCTTCTCCGTCTATGATGGCAGCTACCTGCAAAATAAGCCATCTTTTAGTAGAATCCGTGCCTTTAGTATATTTGTGATGTTTTTCTGTAAACTAACCTAAATGCAATGCAATGATGCTTGAATGCAGCAGAAATATGGGTTAAAATGGGTGTAAATAATAGAACTTTTACACACTCAACAACCTACATATATTAACATAATAATTATGTTCCAGCAACCACAAAAACAGGGCATGTAAGTCCTCAAATTATCAATCCTTACAAACTAGTCCATTTTGATCCTCTATGTGTTCTAATGATATTTAAACTATCAATTGATATATAATTCAAGCTAAACCCTTTATTTTTCATTCCTACAATACCTCCCCTATTTCTAACAAATTTTACAGAATTTATTGGCATCAATTAAACCCCTAAACATTTTCAAAATTACAATTTAACCTAAGCAGATTCCAGATTCTTTCAATACTGAGCAATCTTTTTGTAATTCAATTTCTAGCCACTTCCTATGTTGTTTTCATACTCAAGAGGCCATTTTATTATAGTACTCATTCATCTATACAACTTTTATTTACAAAAGTTTTCCTAATTCGAACCCTAACCCATTCAAAATTTCAGTTTAATTCAGGGGAATGTTAAAGACCTAATCTGGGCAGATTCATGCTTAGGCTATTGTTCATACTTTATTTCCAGAAATTCATCAATAAATTCAAGAACCCAACAACCTAACAACAATCTAACACATTTCTAAACATTTTCCAGCAACCATTCATAACCAAAATCATCAAAACAACATATGGAATCAGATTAAGAAATCGGGTTATACAACTACTTACTTGTTTTTTTTATATGAACATGCATGCATGGATGGATAATTTTCCAGCAATTCCTCTCTGTTTTCTTCTTATTTTTGGTGAAGAATGATGAATGAAGAAGGTGTTAGATGATGATAATGGCTGGAATTACACTTGTTGTCTCCTTTTAGTGTTAGTGGCCGATTGTGGTCTTTACCAATGACACTTGGTCCTTCAATCAACCAAGTAAATTCCACTAAGTGGAATTTCATGTGTTTATTCTTATATTAATTTTGATTAACATCCATCATCTTATATAATATATATATATATATATATATATATATATATATATATATATTAATATACATATATATATAACATTATATTACTTTTAATCCAACATATCATTAAACTAATCTATGTAACATATATGTATATATCATTTATCAAGTTCAAATCTTATAAATTTTTATACAAACATATCTATTATTCTTATTCATTTGTAACTTAATAGGGCTTAGTTCATATGATTTCAATTCAATCTTAATTAAATGGCAAAATGTTTACGTTATCGTTGTCATTTTCTATAATTCGAACTAGGGTACTTTTCAGGGTGTTACAAGCATCTAGAATTTCTAAATCCTATGCATCACCGTTTATACCTCGTTGGTCTAAATTATCAATTTACACTTGAAGGTAAAAATGACCATAATACCTTTGTAGGCTGTAACATTTGATTTTGCTCACGATATATCTGAAATCCCAATGATCATGATGCATCAACTTCTAATGTTGATTCGATCCGTCTTATCGAACTCCCCTAATCGTAGGGACCTCGTTCTGAAATCAGTCCAAAAATTTCAATTGCCATCTTTCTGATATCTATGAAGTACCTCTGAGAAATGAGTTGGGTCATAAAGCGTGTACCATGTATCTGTAAATACTTTCTGTTCTAAACCAAGACCATATGCTTAAAATTAAAAGTATGACATTGTTATACAAAAGGAAAGCAATTCCCTTGTTTCTGACATCTGATATGAAAAATATATCTGATATATGACATTGAATACGAAATAATAATAAAATAAATTTGGCATCTGTCTTCTGGCATAGAAATAGCTTCCATATCTATTTTCTATAATATTGTCTTCGGAATATAAACTAAAATCATCTGGGGTATATTATCTGGGATATGAATGAAGATCTGTAGGTTCATCACTGGTAAGTCATTCTAGACCTAAGCTTCTACGCCCAATGGGCCCAGGGCAAGCCTTTCTGTAAGCTCCTACACCCGACGGGCCTAGGGTAAGTCTTTCTGGATACTATTTTGGGTTTCTGCATATTGGCGTATGGTTAGAGGGTAGTTAAGTAAATTAATAAAACTTTCTGACCTATTTTTAGAAACATACCCTACTAAATTAATGTATCAAAGTTGAACTCTCGGTAAACTTACAATTTGCGCTTAATGAACCACTCTGAACTCCTTGATTCAACTTCTAAAATCTGAATCTCTTTTGAATCTCCAGCTTTAGAGTCATCTCTTAAGGTTCGAGTGATCAAATAAAGAACAACTCTATTACCTTCTGATATTATGCTCTACTAAAATATCGAATCGTAATTTGAGCTTACCGTTTCCCAATTCATCATGACAGTGTTAAGCTTGCCATATACCTGCTTGTGCTTTTAGCATACCTTGGTAGTCTGTATTACCGAGCTTTCCGAAGCTCACGTTGTTTTTATCACCACATGTTAGAAGATCGACCTTGTCCCAGCTATCAATGTCGGTATATGAGTTTCTTCGGCTTGCTCGCGGAGTATGGTATTTGTGTAATTGGGGGGCATGTATGTCACATCTTGATTTACATTTGAGTCCGAAACTTGTTTTAGCAATTTGTATCATAGTTTCTATTTTGTAGTTTGAATGTTTTTTGGAATTATATTTTAATTCAAAACTTGATTTATGATTTTAAATGGTTTAACAATTTGTTTATTTGAAACTTTAACGTTGGTCGCTCTGGTGACCCTAATGTGACTTCTTAGGATCCGTATTAACGCATAGGCGGGTCTAAGAGGTTACAACCATTCTTCAACGGGGATAACTACCCATATCGGAAGAATCGGATGCATCTCTTCATCAAATCCAACGACTACACGATATGAGACGTTGTAGAAGATAGGCCAAGCATTCCTATGAAGAGAGATGGTGAAGGAAGATTAGTCCCAAAGGTTAAAGCCGAGATGACCGATGAAGATAGAAAACGTTTGCAAGTCAAAGACAAAGCCTTGCACATGATCTTTTGTGCTCTCGGTCCCGAAATCTACTCAAAGGTATCTTCCATCGAAAGAGCCAAGGAAGTTTGGGATACCCTCAAGACGACATATGAGGGAACTAGCGATGTTAAAGAGACAAAGATCGGATTGCTCAATTTAAACTATGAGAATTTCAAGATGGATCTCAATGAAAGCGTCTCCAAGATGTTTGATCGGTTCTCGGTCACCATCAACGGTTTAAAGGGCTTCGGTGAAGTCATTCCAGAAGACAAGCTAGTTCGAAAACTTCTATACTCTCTTCCGAAATATTGGGATGGAAAAAGAATGGCCATCATTGAAGCTAGAGTTTTGAAGACTCTCATGCTTAATGCCCTTGTTGGATCTCTACTCACTCATGAGATCATGAAACAAGGAAGGGAAAAAGAGAAGAAGAAACAAGAGAAGAAAGTTGAGAAGAAGAAGATTAGAATCGCACTTAAAGCTTCATACAATGATAGCGATTCGAGTGAAGAGGAAGATGAGGAGATGGCCATGTTGGCCAAAACAATCACACAATTCATGAAGTCCAACCGAGGAAGAAAATTCAAGAGAAAGGGGGACTTCAAGAATAGAAGTAAAGAAGAAGAGAAGGACCAAATCACTTGTTACGAGTGCAAGAAAACCAGCCATATCTGATCTGAGTGCCCTCAATTGAGAAAGAAAAGCTTTAGGAAGAAGAACAAGCTCAAATCTCAAGTGGCAACTTGGAGTGACGATGAGTCATTCGAAGAGGAGGAGGAAGTGGCCAACCTTTGTCTCATGGCATTTGTGGAGGAACCAATGGTAAACCCTAACTCATCATCTTTTACTTACAATAAATTATATGATGCTTATGATGATTTACAAGATGTTTATGATGAGTTGGTTGAAAAGTACAAAGAGTCTATTTTGAATAATAAGAAAAAAAATTCGATTTGAAAAATCAAAATGAGTCTCTTTCAAAAACCAATTTGGAATTGGAAAAGAAGGTTTTATATTTGATTAATCTTTCAAATGATCTCAAAAAGAAAAATATTGATTTAGAAAAAGTCCTTTACGATTTTTAAGATTATCACACCAAGGAGGTGGATAATCTCAAAACTTCTCTTACACATGGTCAAAACACACGGTACCTTGATAATGGATGCTCGAGACACATGACCGGAGACAAGAGTAGATTCTTAGAGCTTAAACCAAAAAGTGGAGGATGTGTGACATTTGGTGACAACTCCAATGGACACATTGAAGGCATAGGCTCCATTGGTAATCTCTCATCTACATTCATTGAAAATGTGCTATATGTTAATAGTCTAAAACATAATCTTTTGAGCATTAGTCAACTTTGTGATAAAAGCTTTAATGTTCATTTTGATAAAAATGGGTCTTTAGAAATAAACTAGATGAGAGTGGTATCATAGTGAGAAACAAGGCTAGGCTTGTTGCTCAAGGTTACACTCAAGAAGAGGGAATTGATTTTGATGAAACATATGCACCCGTAGCTAGAATGGAAGCTATTAAGATGCTTCTAGCATTTGCATGTTACCATGATTTCAAGATTTTTCAAATGGATGTAAACAATGCTTTTCTAAATGGTTTTATAAATGAAGAAGTGTATGTTGAACAACCACCGGGTTTTGAGGATCCAAAATTTCTAAATCATGTTTTTAAATCAACCAAAGCTCTTTATGGTTTAAAACAAGCTCCTAGAGCTTGGTATGAAAGGCATTCAAACTTTTTAATTAAAAAAGGTTTTGAAAAACGCAAGGTGGACACTACACTTTTCATAAAAAGATATTGTAATGACATCTTAGTAGTGCAAATTTTTGTTGATGATATTATTTTTGGTTCTACTAATGAATGTTATTGCAAAGAATTTTCTAAGCTAATGCAAGGTGGTTCGAGATAAGCATGATGGGGGAGCTCTCATTCTTCTTGGGGCTCCAAATCAAACAAAGAAAAGATGACACCTTCATCAATCAAGCAAAGTACGTGAATGATATGCTCAAAAAGTTCAGCTTGGAGAATGTAAAGCCTCAAGCCACTCCTATGAGCTCTTCTATAAAGCTTGACAAAGATGAAGGAGGTAAGTGTGTCGATTCTAAGCTACAAGGCCAAAGCTTTAAGTCAAAACACATGGTACCTTGATAGTGGATGCTCGAGACACATGACCGGAGACAAGAGTAGATTCTTAGAGCTTAAACCAAAAAGTGGTGGATGTGTGACATTTGGTGACAACTCCAATGGACACATTGAAGGCATAGGCTCCATTGGTAATCTCTCATCTACATTCATTGAAAATGTGCTATATGTTAATGGTCTAAAACATAATCTTTTGAGCATTAGTCAACTTTGTGATAAAAGCTTTAATGTTCATTTTGATAAAAATGGGTCTTTAGAAATAAACTAGATGAGAGTGGTAACATAGTGAGAAACAAGGCTAGGCTTGTTACTCAAGGTTACACTCAAGAAGAGGGAATTGATTTTGATGAAACATATGCACCCGTAGCTAGAATGGAAGCTATTAGGATGCTTCTAGCATTTTCATGTTACCATGATTTCAAGCTTTTTCAAATGGATGTAAACAATGCTTTTCTAAATGGTTTTATAAATGAAGAAGTGTATGTTGAACAACCACCGGGTTTTGAGGATCCAAAATTTCTAAATCATGTTTTTAAATCAAACAAAGCTCTTTATGGTTTAAAATAAGCTCCTAGAGCTTGGTATGAAAGGCATTCAAACTTTTTAATTAAAAAAGGTTTTGAAAAAGGCAAGGTGGACACTACACTTTTCATAAAAAGATATTGTAATGACATCTTAGTAGTGCAAATTTTTGTTGATGATATTATTTTTGGTTCTACTAATGAATGTTATTGCGAAGAATTTTCTAAGCTAATGCAAGGTGAGTTCGAGATAAGCATGATGTGGGAGCTCTCATTCTTCTTGGGGCTCCAAAATCAAGCAAAGAAAGGATGGCACCTTCATCAATCAAGCAAAGTACGTGAATGATATGCTCAAAAAGTTCAGCTTGGAGAATGTAAAGCCTCAAGCCACTCCTATGAGCTCTTCTATAAAGCTTGACAAAGATGAAGGAGGTAAGTGTGTCGATTCTAAGCTTTATAGATCTATGATAGGTTCTTTGCTTTACCTTACCGCAAGTAGACCAGATATAATGTTTAGTGTTTACTTGTGTGCTAGGTTCCAAGCTAGTCCTAGAGAATCACACTTAGTAGCCATTAAGAGAATTTTTAGATACCTTAGAGACACACCTAACTTAGGTCTTTGGTATCCTAAGGATTCTTTCTTTAGCCTTCATGCTTATTCGGATGCGGATTTTGGGGGATGCAAGATAGATAGGAAAAGTACCTCCAGAACATGCTAACTTTTAGGTAGTATGCTCGTATCTTGGTTCTCTAAGAAACAAAATAGCGTAGTGATAAGTGCCCAAAAGTCTTAGATTTTGACCCTTTTTTCATGGCAATTATCACTCAACCTACACCTATTTGAGCTGCATTATAGCCTTTCATGCATAGATTCCATCGTTTATGCCCTTGAGCTTAGTATTATGTTTATTATATGAAAAAGGTACTATTTAATGCATGATTGATATTTTTGCAAGATGACCACTGCTGGAGAAGGAGGATGCCGCCACATCACAGAAAGAAGGAGGGAAGATGAGGCAGAGTTAGCAGACAACATACCCTGATCGAAGCCAAGCCACAAGACAGCTTCTACTGAGGGAAGCTGAGGAAGCCTTGCTGAGCAGAACAGACCGATGTCGAGGCAGCAAAAGCCAGGCTGCGGCAGCGTATTACCAGAGGAAAAAATGAGCAATATGGTATCCGACTTGTAGAGCCTTTAACGCTGGATTTTTCTACACACTTTGTATGGCAACTAAAGCTCGAGTAGAGGAGGAAAACACGGAAGGAAGTATAAAGTTGGACTCTTGGACAAAAGTGTATATTGTAATAAATTAAAGAGATTTACTTCTTTAATAAAGTCTAGTCCATGTCCAACTTAACTTCCTCTCCAAGAAAGATTCGTGCCTACACTTTCCCCTATACAAAGGCATGCCACCATGGAGATGACACATTGGAGAGAAGAGAAGAGATATTGAGATCAGGATTAGTTTCATTATGTTCTAAATTTTCTTAGGGTTAGGATTAGTTTGTTTAGTAGTTGTGTGAAAACTCTTTGCACTTAATTTTTGTTCCTAATGCAATAAAAGTTAAGATTTGCTTATTCTGGCTTTAATTATTTTCGTATTCTACTTGGGAGAGGGTTTGTGAGATCATCTATTTGTTCAATATCGGGAGAGTTGAGCTCACGAAAGGAATAAGCACGATTTTTGCTCCACGTGGTGTTAACTAACTCGGCCTAGGGATAGGTTAGAGTTTCAGCGGCTAAAAGAAGTGTATGAACAATTGGTGTTTGCCTTTGATTTACACCGGGAGGTACCATCAGAGTTCAGTCATCAACCAATGTTTCGTGCTTAGGGATACTGCGGAACTACCCAAGGACGCTTTGCCGAACCTTAACTACTTCTGCCCACGAGTAAGGGATTGTCGCGGCATGGATTCAGCCAGTGCGACCGCGGCAGGGATTTAGGTCACTGACTCAGCATTAGTGCGTTGCTGCATTCAAGACAGAAACGAAGTCAAGAGGATTCCGCACTACGACATATTCTAATCCGGCTCATCTTCTTATCTTGATCACACATTTACTTTATTTACTGGATCTCTTAGTTTAGTTATTATTAGATTTTATTAAATCACCCAATTAATCCGTGTTTTTACTTTCTTTATTTTGCAGTGCAAGGGAGTAGAACCGAAGGTTGAGTACCAATCCCTGTGGAGACGATACTCACATACTTATCCGTATATTACTTGCGTCGTGTATACTTGCACAAATTGCAGAGCACTATTTACACGCAACAAGTTTTTGGCGTCGTTGCTGGGAATTGGCAACTTTTGTTTTTATTTTCTTGCACTCTTTTTTTATTTAGTTTATTTGTTTTCATTATTTCCTTTATTACTAATAAAATTTGGTCTTGTTTCTGTGCATGACCAGAGCTGACCCAGGTAGCCCAGTGCAAAAGTTAGATCCAAAACTCGAAGGCTCTTACTTAAGGCTTAAACAAAAGATCATAGCCAAAATGTATCAACCTGAGGACCTACCTCGTGGCGGTGGCCTCAACCAAGTGTCGCCGTGAAACAATGTTAATGGGCAGCACCCTGCCGATGGACAACCACTTATTACAGAACAACATATCCCGACAGAAAATGGAGCAAATCTTCAAGCTCCATTTGCACCAGTGCGACACCCAACAGTCTGAGATTACCTTGAAGAGGACTTAAACAGACTAAACCTTAGAGTTGTTACCCCAGAGATCGAGGCCGCCCACTTTGAGCTGAAGCCCATGATGTTTAATATGGTCAACACGATATGGCAATTTGGCGGCTTCACAACTGAAGATGCCAGACAACACCTCAAGTCCTTCCTCCAGATCTGTAACTCATTCAAAATCCAGGGAGCACATGAGGATATTCTGAGATTAAAGTTGTTCCCCTATTCACTGAGAGATAGGGTAAAAACCTGGCTCAACAACATACCAGTAAGATCAATCAGATCCTGGAGTAATCTTTGTTGTGATTTTCTAGCTCGTTTTGATCCTACAAATTTAACTGACAGATCATATAACGAGATCACTTCTTTTTGACAGGCTGGTGACGAGTCCATGCATGAGGCTTGAGAGCGATATCAAGAGCTATTACACAAATCCCCCTTACACGGATTCCCAGTATAGACGCAGGTGACCATGTTCTATAATGCAGTAAACATGGAAACTAGGATGATGTTGGATGCCTCGACAAACGGCATACTCTTAGACAAAGAACCAGAAGAAGCCATAGAGATCTTAAACAGGACGTCCAAGAATGATTATTAGTTCCCTACGGCTAGAAGGGGAGGAGTCCACCATCAAACCATAATTAATGAATTAGAGTCTGAGGGCTCAATTTCATCCCGGATCGCCACCTTGACGAAGCTAGTTATGAACTTACAGTCGCAAAGAAACCAACATAAAGTCAAGGTAATAGATTTATTTTGCGAGAACTATGGGGATAACCATGCTTCATCCGAATGCTCGCAGAACCCAGAGTTAGTCTGCTATGTTGGAAACTTCAATCACAAAACAATTAGACGTCCAACAACTATAATCCAGCCTGGAAAAAGCACCCCAACTTCTCCTAGAGCAACCCTAACAATGCCCTCAATCCGCGACATCAGAATGCTCCAGTCGTAGGATTATGATGTTCAAGTCCTTTGGATGAAGCAACCCTAACAATGCCCTCAATCAGATGTCCAACAATACCCTAACGTAGCCTTATCTACCACCGAAGCGGAGTACATATCCTTAGGGAGTTGTTGTGCTCAAGTCATTTGGATGAAGCAACAACTCTTAGATTATGGTGTTCAAGTAGAAGCTATACCCCTTAGGTGTGACAACACTAGTGCCATTTGTCTCACTAAGAATCTCATCCAACAGTTTAGAACCAAACATATAGAAATTAGACATCATTTTACTAGAGACCATGTTTTGAAAAATGATGTTGTTCTAGAATATGTTGATACCTTGAACCAATTAGCAGATATATTTACCAAACATTTAGATAAATAGCGTTTTTGGACCCTTAGGAGAGAGTTAGGTTTAACAAGCCTTCCTTGACCCTTTTAGGTCCCAAATGGTCAAAATTTGCTTCAAATTGGTTGATATCCATGCTTACGTTAATTTTCATCATTTTGCTTCTATGCATGTTGTTAGGGGGAGTATGCATCAATTTTAGCCATTAAATCTTGCTCATATATCATTCACATGCATTTAGGCTCGATCTAAGTTGGCTCCTTGAATATAAAACTGCCCAAACTGCAGTTTCTGATAAGGGTGTATCGAAACAGCTAAATATGTTTCGATACGAGCTTAATTTGGGAGATTTCAGTAGTCAATCGTATCGAAACGGGCTCTTCGCGTTTTGATACAGGTTCGTGGCATCGTTTGATACAAGGTCAACCTGTATCGAAACGAGTCTAGTACCGAAATGGCTCGATAGTGTTTTGAAATGGGCGTTCTGATACGCCAAATGGCGTATCGAAACACGAGTGCGTAGACAACTTTAAATAGGCATCAAACTTTAATTAAAACACCAACTCTTTTTCCATCAAAACCCTTGCCGCAAAACCCTTCCAATCACTTGATTTTTCACATCAAAACCTAAATTTTGTTAGGGTTTTCAATCTACACATCAAGGCTAGTGCTTTGCAAGTAATTTGGTGCATCAATTTTCCTTCATTCATCCTTATCCAATATCAAGGTATAAAACCTTGATCTCTTTATTTTCCTTTTTCGTTTAAATTTATAGGTTGTTTTCAATTTCTTTTTGTATAAAACATATACATATAGTATACTTTTCCAAGTTTTGTGCAAAAAAATTCAAAATATAATTTTTTTATTCGAATATAAATTTATATCGTATAATTTTTAGTCTATTTTTACAAATTCTTTTCACCAAAAATTCTTTTTCTGTTGATATATATATGTAACTATATTTTTTATTAATACCTTGATTATAGGATTGTATATTGGATTGAATTTGGTTGATTTACGCATACACATTTTCTTGTTTTGATTTCATTCCAGATTTCAAACATGACTTCTAGGTAGAGACTTAGAACTAATGAGGTTGGTGGGAGCTCCAACGTTGATGACGATTTTACTCGTCCAAATCTCAATTCGCTCTACCAAAAGTCTTTTCGCAAAAAAGATGTCTATACCAATTTTAAGCTATTCCAAGATCATGCCATTCGACGTGAGCGTATCGTTTCTCTTCCCTTTTTGGATTCCGAGCGTTTTCAATTTTGCTATCTTGATCTCTTGAGGCATTGGAAGTTTATGACTTTCTTGAGCTTACCCGGTACCTTGTACCGTAACATGGTGCTTCTCTTTTATGCCAATGCTCGTTCCATCTCCTATAACACCCTCTTCCCGGTCTGGTAGAGAACCGGGTCGAAGTGTGTTACCGGTAGACGATTCAGTGATCGGTGCGATAAAATTGTCATCTTAACAACATCACTTAATTAATATTAGACATACAAAACGTTACCAATGTACTTATTAGTCCAATTTTGTTATGTGAGGACCACAAATAACAATTTAGGGCCATTTTGCAACTTTTATAAGTTTAGGGACTAATCTGTAAAAAGGGACAATAATAGGTCTCTTAAAGCAACAGACGGTAAAACCAGGTAATTCAATGCATGAATCTAGCATATAAATTCCCATACAATTTGGAGATCATTAACACAATCAATTTATCTTTACAAAATTCAGTGACTAAACTGTAACATTAGCAATCTGTCCAATGAGCCTTTAACTAACTTACCTAACCCTGTATCGAAACACCCTAGGTTGTTTCGAAACAGGTGCATGAGAGTCAACTCCTGTTGACCTTCCCTTTAGACCGTTTCGGTACAGGCTTGACCCGTATCGGAACGGATTGACCACCTTTGACATTGACTTTGACTCGTTTCAGTACGCTATGAACTCGTACCGAAACGTTGATCTCCAGTGACAAAATGTTTCGAAACGACATTATTCTGTTTCGGTACACCCATACTCCTAGGTTCAATATTGTACACCCGTACCAAAATGTCATCACCCGTTTCGATACGGCCTGGCCTGTAATGACAGTTTTTTGATGGTTTTTATTCGATTTACCCTATCGAACGATGTCCAAATGCAACGAAACTTCACGCACAATATTTCAATGGTATAAACTACAAGCATGCCAAGTTTCATGGACATACAATTACTATGTTTTTACCTTTTTAAGCTAAGCATGCATATTAAGGCTATTTCAAAAGAACTAAAAAGGCCATTTAGGGTCGATGTCCATATTACAAGTTAGACAATGCACCAACACAACAAAATAGGCATGTATGACTAGTTCAGCTACTTTGCTACCTTCTTAGGAGTTCAAAAGTCATAATTACCTTACTTTTAGCTTGGTAGTGACTTGTCTTGATTGACGATCCGATCTTCTGACACACAAACCTTCTTAACCTGAAAATGCATGAGATGAGACACGCTAGGCATACTTTTCCTAGTGAGGTAGTCACAAACAATGTAAGTAACAATAATGCCATGGTTAAGCTTAAACATAATCTGATGCCAACGATGTCGATGCTATGCAATAATATACAATGTATAAACATATATCAATTCATTCTTAGTCCTTGGATTGAATCAAGATCATGGATAAGCGAATTCCTACGCCTCGCCAAAATAATATGTTGAGTGGATCAATGGATTGATCAAAGCCAAGAAGGGGTGAATTAGGTTTTTAAAATTTGTTGGAGAAAGTGGAATGACTAAAATTGAAGAACAAGGCAATTTAGAGTGGTTCAAGTTCCAAATGAACTCTACATCCACTACCTTAGCTACCACTAAGGATTTTACAACAATCCACTAATTGCTCTTCCCCTTTTCTAGGCTTAGGAAGTAACCTTTACAATACCAGTCAAATTTTCTACCCAAAATTTGACGAAACCCTCACTAGGATACAAAGAAGAATTTTAAGGCAAGTAGGATATATCTCAATACAAATTTGCCCCTTTTAATACAAGCACTCAACCCAAATTGGAATACAAGATTGGAATTACACACAACACAATTTGGGATTTTACAAGAATGAGAAATTAGGCACTTTGAGCTTGGATTTTTGTATGGATGTTTCTCTTGGATGCAATAGTTGTTGCTAGTCTTCAATTGGCTTGATTTTATACCTTCTCCATTAATTCTAGCCATTTGGGTGGTTAGGGTATTGATTATAGCCGTTGGGACCCTCTCTTTCCACCATAAATGCACTTCAGCAGCCTACCGTATCGGTACACGGGAAGACGTATACCTGTCTCAAAACAAAAAGAGTCGTTGCACAATTACAAGAGGGGCGTATCGATACGCGTGTAAGCATATTGATACGGGATAGGGATCCGTTTCGATACGGATAGAAGCGTACCGGTGCAATTTTCACTTCAAAGCTCACTAGAAGAATCCATATCGATACGGGTAAGAGCGTATCGGTACGAGACAACCAACTCTTTAAAAGTCTGTTACCTAACAACTGACACCAACGGGCAAAAACATTTAAGGCTTATGAATTTAAAATTCCATTAAATCAGTATCGATACGGGTGACACCGTATCGGTACGCCATTCAAACTCCTTCAGTTTTTATAAAGAGAGCGTATCGATACAGATGCAATCTGTTTCGATAACGTGTTTCGATACGGTAAGGGGCGTATCGAAACACATTTCTCCAGTGGCCAAGTTGGTAAAAAAGGTATCGATACGGCAAGGAGCGTATCGGTACGCATAGACGATTTTCAATAGTTTTGCCTTGGAACACTTAGAAAATATTTAGGAGTTTAAGTTTTTCAAACTAGAGTAAAGCCTTGTTGGTTTGAAACCTTTTGAGGGACTTAAAAATCTAATTCAAGTTTTTCAATTTAATCCTTAAAACATTTTGTTATATCAAAATCAAATATAAGTTTTACACAATAAATGGTCTAGTCCCTCTGCCTCGCCAATATGACCAATAGCAATACACATCCCTCTGTCTCACCAAATCAATATAGGTCGTAGCCTTAGGACCGTATTCCACCCGTACACTGAGCTCATGAATTCTATGGCATGCCAATTGTATCCAAAGTTCATTCCAATCCAAGGTTGCAATATTCATATTTATTTCAACAATCAATGATATACCAATTTTCGGTGAATTCAATATCGTCGATGACCAATACATGTATCTCATCATCAATAACTCATAGTTTGATATCAATATCAATGTCCGATGGTTTCTATGCAATAATCCAATGACAATGCCTATATCAATGACAATACACAATAACAATATCAATGACAATAACCAATGTTCAATGACAACTTACCGACACTTACCAAAGTGTCTGATTAACCATCCAATGCAATTTCTTCAACAACAATGTTAGCGATGTAATCTAAAATATCAAATAATGATCCGTGAAGGCCTTTCTCCTAAACCCGAGACTCCGACTACACTCACCTTAACAATCTGAAGCTTCAAGGCTCTCAGATAGAAATCCCTTTGTTCCTAGCTTGTGATGGAGATGGTGAAACCTCTTTATCCACTTCTTGAGCCGATCGATAGCAACAATTTGATATCTATGGAACGAAGAAAAACCAAGTTTAAGATTTTCTCCAATGAAGGTGCTTGCTTAGTTGAAGAAGATGAGGAAGATGAAAAGATGGAGAGGTGTGTGCTTTTGAAGTAAAAGCTTTACTCGGTTCGATCCTCCAATGCTATCAACAGACGCTGCTTTAGCAAAAGACTACGTCACAGACTGAGGTCTCTCAATGTTCCAAGAACGGGAAGGTTGTGGGTAAACATTTTGCTTGAGGCATTGATATCTCCCCTTTTTGTTCCATCTTGGAGGTCATGAATCATCTCTAAACCTCTTCTCAAACTTCCAAAACCCACCAGCTCGTTGAGCTTTCTGGCAGCTTCGGTGGCCTTGACTCGGTTCACCAAATCCTGGAAGTTGGTGATTCCAAGGGATGTAAACATAGGTCGCAATTCATCGCTAAGGCCAACTAAGAACATCCTACTCTTGTCTTCTTCCTTCTTTATAAACTCAGCTCTATATCGGCAATATTTACAAAAATCATGAATATAATGCTCGATAGGTCGTCATCCTTGCCTCAGGTGGAGATAGGTGTTTTGTCTTTCTGCAAGATAGTATTCACTGATATATTTATTTCGGAATTCTCGGAGAAAGAACTCCCAGGTAACTGATTCTTCGGGAGTTGTGAGAATAGTGCTTTCCCACCACATAAGAGCTTCGCCCGTCAGCAATGCAACAACACATTCTAACTTGTGCTCATCCAAACACTGCAGTTGTTTATTCAAGATACGAAGTGTGTTGTCCGGCCAATATTCAGCAATTTCAGGATTATCATCATCATGTCCGGTGAAAGAATAGGCTCGGAGCGAAGCTAGCTTGTCCACAGGGGCTCAGACATACTGGACAATAAGAGGGGTAGGCTGAACTGATGGTGTTGCTTGCATCGCAGTCATAAACTGCTTGAACATGTTAGCCATGTTCTGATAGCATTCAGCCTGAGCGGTAGGTATTGCAGGCTCAGTACCCTGAATAGAAGGGTCCTGTGGTTGCGGCGGGTTCGGAGGATTCCCTCCTCTAATCTCCTCGCCATGTGTCGAGGAGCCGGTAGCAAGCTCATCAATATGAGCTTCATTTGTCTCAGACATATCAATATGAAAGATCGGATTAGTCGACAAGTCACAATATACAACTCCTAGGTGGCAAAGTAACACAATAACAATGTAATATACTTCAGTTTAGTCCTAGAATCGACTAAAATCTAGCTCTGATACCACAAATGTAACACCCCCTTCTTGGCCTGGTAGAGAACTGGGTCGGAGCGTGTTATCGGTGGACGATACGGTGATCAGTGCGATAAAATTTTCATCTTTACAACAGCACTTAATTAATATTAAACATACAAAACGTTACAAATGTACTTATTAGTCCAATTTTGTCATGTGAGGACCACAAATAACAATTTAGGGCCATTTTGCAACTTTTATAAGTTTAGGGACTAATCTGTACAAAGAAAAAAATAGCATGTCTCTTAAAGCAATAGACGGTAAAACCAGGTAATTCAATGTATGAATATCTAGCCTATAAATTCTCATACAATTTGAAGATCATTAACACAATCAATTTATCTTTACAAAATTCAGTGACTAAATTGTAACATTAGCAATCTGTCCAATGAGCCTTTAACTAACTTACCTAACCCCGTATCGAAACATCCTAGGCTGTTTCGAAACAGGTGCACGAGAGTCAACTCCTGTTGACCTTCCCTTTAGACCATTTCGATACAAGCTTGACCCGTATCGGAACGGATTGACCACCTTTGACTTTGACTCGTTTCGGTACGCTATGAACTCGTACCGAAACGTTGGTCTCCAGTGACAAAATGTTCTGAAACGACATTATTCTGTTTCGGTACACCCATACTCTTAGGTTCAATATTGTACACCCGTACCAAAACGTCATCACCCGTTTCGATACGGTCTGGCCTGTAATGATAGATTTTTGTTGGTTTTTATTCGATTTACCCTATCGAACGATGTCCAAATGCAACGAAACTTCACGCACAATATTTCAATGGTATAAAATACTAGAATGCCAAGTTTCATGGACATACGAATATGATTACTATGTTTTTACCTTTTTAAGCTAAGCATGCATATTAAGGCTATTTCAAAAGAACTAAAAAGGCCATTTAGGGTTGATGACCATATTACAAGTTAGGCAATGCACCAACACAACAAAATAGGCATGTATGACTAGCTCAACTACTTTGCCACCTTCCTAGGAGTTCAAAAGTCACAATTACATTACTTGTAGCTTGGTAGTGACTTGTCTTGATTGCCGATCCGATCTTCCGACACACAAACCTTCTTAACCTGAAAATGCATGAGATGAGACACGTTAGGCATACTTTGCCTAGTGAGGTAGTCACAAAAAATGTAAGTAACAATAATGCCATGGTTAAAATTAAACATAATCTCATGCCAACGATGTCGATGCTATGCAATAATATACAATGTATAAACATATTTCAATTCATTCTTATTCCTTGGATTGAATCAAGATCATGGATACGCGAATTACTACGCCTCGCCAAATCAATAAATTGTCTAGTCCCTCCGCCTCGCCAATATGACCAATAGCAATACACATCCCTCTGTCTCACCAAATCAATATAGGCCGTAGCCTTAGGACCGTAGTTGTAACGCCCCGATTTTGGGCTTAGAAGTTTTGGGCATTGACCGGTTCGGTCAAAGTGCTGTTCGAATCTAAAAAGGTGAAATTAGGAAAGCCTAGTTCGGGTTGCATTAAAAATATGGAAAAATGTTCTAAAATCATCTTTTAATATATATAAGTGAACTGCGAAATCAATTTTACAAAATGAGTTTTGGGAGGGTGACATTTTGGCTAGTGACCAAAATGTAATTTTTGAAAGTTGCGTGACTGTTTTAGAAAGGATTGAAACTTTGAATCTTTAAGGAGCTATTTACCCAAAGGGAGTTTCTCCAGATTTTTCTAAGATATTTTAAGGTTTAATTCTGATTTTAAAACAAAAGAAAAGAGGAGGGAAATCATTTGGCTATTTTGTAACTAACTTCCTATTTTCTCAATTTTCCTTTCTCTCATTTTCTCTCAACCCGAACACTTTCTCTCCAGAGAATTTCTTCTGATTTTGTCACCTAAATCTTCCCTTTCAATTCTCTTTTGATTCCTAATCAACATATCAACAAAACCTCACCATTTGCTACTTGATTCATCAAGGTTTTTGGTTCTAAAAGAGGAGAAACTCAAGTTTGGAGGTAAGAACGTCCTTCTCATCTAAACTCTCAGTTCTTTACTGAAATTCCTAAGTTCTCAATCCTTAATTGATGTTTTATAATTGGTTTTTAAGTTGTAAAATGAATCTTGGCTTAAAATGCAAGATTTGGTGATTTTTGATGAATTTTCGTTGGATCTGTTAAAGCAGTGATTTGAGATGTGTTTTTGATGATTAATGAATGTTAATTTGATAAGGAATTGAGTTTTGATTAATGCAATCCCGGATAGGTTGAATTTCATAAGTTTAGCTTGTGATTCTTGGTTGTTTTTGAGGTGATCTTGTAGATCTGATGTTGCTGGAGTTATAAGGATGTTGTTAGGTTCTTTTTAGATGTTATAAGATGCTAAAGGATGTTTAGTTTTGATGGTTGGTGGCTGGGCTTTGTTGAGAAGTGGGTTGGAGGCATTTTCGGTTGTGTTTGGTGGCCGAAAATGGAGTGTGGATGAGAGCAGCGAGTTAGGTGCTTTCATTGAAGCTATTAATGCATGATGATGCATTAATCCTCTGCTTTGATGTGTTTAAAACAGGGGAGTCATCTTTGGATCCTAGTGGTGGTGATCCGGAGGCTTGATTTGTGCTTCGGCAAGAGGCGAAGTGGAATCGGTGAGTGAAATTGGGTTTTCAGCTTTGAAACCAATGTCTTGGGAGCTTAGTTTAAGTCTAAACAACTTTACTAAGCTCAAGTGTAAGTTTTCGAAAGAACTCTCTAGTGGTGGCCATGGATTGATTGTTGTGCAATGTGGTTTATTGCATGTTTTAAATTCTTTTTTGAAAGCATGATTTAGCATGGTTATTGCTGATTTTGTAAGCCATATGTTGAAGGAAGCTCAAGGTAAGAGTTCCTTGTTTTTGAGCATTGTTAAAATGTGGTTTGATGCTTATAAATGCATGATGTTTATGGCTTGGTTTAATGCTTTAAAACAGTGGATTATTTGATGATAATGATGTATATTGGCAAGTGATGTTTTGAAAAGGTTAAGGTCACTAAGGTGGTTAAAAGTCCTTGAGTGAGCCTTGTGGTTTCTAAGAACTTCATGGTGGTTAAAAGTCCATGATGATTCTTGTTAAGGTCACTAAGGTGGTTAAAAGTCCTTGAGTGAGCCTTGTTACTTAAGAACATCAAGGTGGTTAAAAGTCCTTGGATGATTCTTGTTAAGGACACAAAGGTGGTTAAAATTCCTTGTGTGGTCCTTGCCATGGTGTTTAAAAGTCCATGGGCCAAGGTGTTTAAAAGTCCTTGGGGCCAAGGTGTTTAAAAGTCCTTAGGAAGAACACTAAGGTGGTTAAAAGTCCTTATGTGGTTCTTGAGAATTATAAGATCACAATGGTGTTTAAAAGTCCATGTGTGAGTCTTATGTTGACCTTGTTTTTAAAAGATGAAACTTATAACTTGTGGCCAATATGACATGAATTGATATGGAAGCATGTATTGCTTGTTTAAGAATGCTAGTGAGCATGTATATATGGTGGTTTGAAGTATGGTTTATAAAGTGGTTTATAAATGCATTATTGAATGGTTTTAAAGAGCATTCCTCACTAAGCTTTTGCTTACGCTCTCTCTCGTTTTCTTAAACCAATAATGCAGATCATTAAGGTACTTTGAGGGCAGCAAGGAAGGCAAGCAATCAAGTGGAAGTTAAGCTCAAAGTATGGAAAGGTTTTCTTATATACTTAGCTTTTGGCAATTTGGCAATGGGGGACCTATGTGTATGTTTTGGGAGATGTTATGAACTCCCTAAGTATGTTTAATGTTGTTGGAAATGCTGGTTTTGTAATTGGTTTATATGTGTTTGGTTTTGAAGGTTTTATGCTTGAATGGTTGCTTGTGTAGGAAGCATGCCTTAGATTTGGGGCTTTTCTTATATGAGGGTATTATGATGAATTGTTGATGCAAGCATGTCTCTTATATGTTGAATTTCATGCTGGTAAAGTTTGGTAGCATTTGGAGCATGTTTGGTTGATCAATTGCATGTTTTAGGAAGCCTTTTGCTGCAATCTGTGCAGGGTGTTTAGGAACAGAGGCTACCGTTTCGGAACGGGTGCCTTAAATGAGCCCAGGCGTCCGAAACGGTAGGCACCGTTCCGAAACGGAAAGGCCACTGCCAGCCCGCGTTCCGATACGCGTTGCGGAACGGCCCCGTGTTTCGAAACAGGCTCACCCTGTTTCGGAACAGCCGACCGTTGGGGGCTGACAATGGCAGTTAAATGTTTTGGATTGTTTGCATTTTGGTCCTGAATCTTGTTTGAGCAATTGTATGAGTTTGGGAAGTCCTTTTGAGCTGAAAATTTCCAGTGAAGCATGAAACCTGATTAATTTCAAGATGGTAACTTTAATTTGGACTAAGTCCTTGTATTTTGCAGAATTTACAATTTGGTCCCTAAAAGTTGTAAATTGTTCAATTGGGTCCCTGTTTGATCTCTGATGTTTATGATCTTTTAGTACGTTGTTTGTGTGATCATAACTAGGGTTATTGTGCATCTAGACAATAGTAAAAAAAAGGGTCGTTAATCAAGGTTGACTTTCGGGTTGACTTTGGTTTTCCCCGTGTGACTTTCTTAATTCGGGTCGACCGTCTAGGCCGGGTTAAGGGGGTTACAGTAGTCTACCCGTACACTGAGCTCATGAATTCTATAGCATGCCAATTGTATCCAAAGTCTATTCCAATCCAAGGTTGCAATATTCATATTTATTTCAATAACCAATGATATACCAATGTCTGGTGAATTCAATACCGTCGATGACCAATACATGTATCTCATCATCAATAACTCATAGTTTCATATCAATATCAATGTCCGATGGTTTCTATGAAATAATTCAATGACAATGCCTATATCTATGACAATACATAATGACAATATCAATGACAATAACCAATGTTCAATGACAACTTACCGACACTTACCAAAGTGTCCGATTAACCATCCAATGCAATTTCTTCAACAAAAATGTTATCAATGTAAACTAAAATATCAAATAATGATCCGGGAAGGCCTTTTGCCTAAACCCGAGACTTCGACTAGACTCACCTTAACAATCCGAAGCTTCAAGGATCTCGGATAGCAATCCCTTTGTTCCTAGCTTGTGATGGAGATGTTGAAACCACTTTCTCCACTTCTTGAGCCAATCGATAGCAATGATTCGATATCTATGGAACGAAGAAAACCCAAGTTTAAGATTATCTTCAATGGAGGTGCTTGCTTAGTTGAAGAAGATGAGGAAGATGAAAAGATGGAGAGGTGTGTGCTTTCAATATTTTCGGGTAAGTTTTTCCTCAATCCTATTTTACCATGCTTTTGAAGTAAAAGCTTTCCTTTAGTTGAAGTAATATCACCAGATTATCCCATGTTGGGATTTTTAGATATTGAGGAGGGGATAATCGCAAGGTTAGTCCCTCAACTCTCACTACACTATGGTTTTGCCCTCCAACTTACACTTTCTTCAATTTAGTCACAATATAAGTTCAATATTATCCAATAGAGTTCAATGATGATGTTTTAAGCCCATTTAGGGTTCGATATCAATAATTAACTAGTTGATACAATATTTAGGCTTCATCAATGTAGGATTTCCGATCATCGGAACTTAATTCTGACTAGACCGGATTTCATGGTGTTACAACTCTCCCCCCTTAAGAAAAATTCTTCCTCGAATTTTTACCTGAACTGAAGAGATGCGGATATTGTTGTCTCATAATGTCTTCAGGCTCTCAAGTGGCTTCCTCAATAGTGTGGCTCTTCTAGAGCACTTTAACTAACGGTACAGTTTTGTTGCGAAGCCTCTTGACTTCCCTAGCAAGAATCTGAACCAATTCTTCCTCGTAGGATAGATTTGGTCGAAGTTCTACATATTCAGGTTCCATGGTGTATGAGGGGTCAGCTCGATACTTCCGAAGCATCAATACATGAAAGACATCGTGGATTTTACTCAATTCTGAGGGTAGAAATAGCTGATATGCCATTGGGCCAATCTTTTCAATGATTTCAAAGGGTCCAATGAACCAGGGACTCAATTTTCCCTTCTTGCCAAATCTCAGGACTTTCTTCCACGGTGACACTTTAAGAAAGGCTTTTTCACCAACTTCATACTCAATGTCTCTTCTTTTAAGATCAACGTAAGCCTTTTGTCGATCAAAGGCAGCCTTTAAACGATCATGAATAATGGTAACTCGTTCTTCAGTTTCACGAAGCAAGTCAGGGCCTAACATCTTGCCCTCACCAAGCTCCAGCCAACACAATGGAGTTTTGCATCGCCTACCATATAATGCTTCAAACGGGGCCATTTGGATGGATGCTTGGTAACTGTTGTTGTAGGAAAACTCGACCAGAGGTAGAGATTTCTCCCAAGTTCCACCAAAATCGATAATACATGCACGAAGCATGTCTTCCAATATATGTATAAGGAGATTCAATAACAATGCAAATTTCTATGATTTCAATAGAAAGATTGTTCGATGATTTACCTGAATTACCCTTTCTACTGACTGTTAGATTGAGGGTGAAAAACTGTGCTAAGATTAACTCTGGTGCACAGAGCTCCCTGTAAGGTTCGCTAAAACCGAGATGCAAACCAAGGATCTCGATCAGAGATGATAGACTTAGGTACTCCGTGGAGTCGGATTACTTCCTTGATGTACAAGTCAGCTAGCTTAGGAAGATAGTAGTCCATTCTAACTAGTATAAAATGAGTTGACTTCGTGAAACGATCTATAATAACCCATATAGCATCATGCTTTGCAGGGGTTAACGGTAGACCACTAACAAAGTCCATGGTTATCTTTTCCCATTTCCATTTCGGTGGATCGATAGACTGTAATAGTCCAGTATGAGCACAATGTTCTACCTTAACATGTTGGCACGTCAAGCATTTGGAAATGTAATAAATTATGGCCTGCTTCATGCCTGGCCACCAATAGAGCTCACGTAGGTCTTTATACATTTTCACAGACCCGGGGTGAACAGAAAAAGAACTCGAATGAGCTTTAGAAAGGATGTCAGTGCAAAAAGTTTCATCATTCGGTACACAAACTCGATCATGGAAACATAAAAGTCCTTCAGAATTAATTTTGAAGTCCAGATTATCCGATAGCTTAGAGACAATGGCTTGGAGCTTGGGATCTTGCTCTTGCAAATCCTTTCGCCTAAACCCGAGACTCCGACTACACTCACCTTAACAATCCGAAGCTTCAAGGCTCTCAGATAGCAACCCCTTTGTTCCTAGCTTGTGATGGAGATGGTGAAACCTCTTTCTTCACTTCTTGAGCCGATCGATAGCAACGATTCGATATCTATGGAATGAAGAAAAACCAAGTTTAAGATTATCTCCAATGGAGGTGCTTGCTTAGTTGAAGAAGATGAGGAAGATGAAAAGATGGAGAAGTGTGTGCTTTCAATATTTTCGGGTAAGTTTTTCTTCAATCCTATTTTGCTATGCTTTTGAAGTAAAACCTTTCCTTTAGGTGAAGTAATCTCACCAGATTATCCCACGTTGGGATATTTAGATATTAAGGAGGTGCTAATCGCAAGGTTAGTCCCTCAACTCTCACTACACTATGGTTTTGCCCTCCAACTTACACTTTCTTCAATTTAGTCACAATATAGGTTCAATATTATCCAATAGAGTTCAATGACGATGTTTTAAGCCCATTTAGAGTTCGATATCAATAATTAACTAGTCGATACAATATTTAGGCTTCATCAATGTAGGATTTCTGATCATCGGGACTTAATTCCGATTAGACCGGATTTCGGGGTGTTACAACCAATGTCAATCAAGTGGTTGCTATTGAGTCCTATCTCATGGGAAAGAAATTTAGGGTTGATCCGAAAGTTTTGTGCAATGAGTTTGGGTTTGAAGACGATGGAATATCGGATGAGAACTCATTGGGTCATACCCTTGGTGGCTCCATCACGGTCCTTAATGCTCATGATCGCATCCTCCATCTTATGGTATCATGGTGGTTTCTTCATTTCGGAGGCAAGTTCTCTCACATTAGGCAAATGGATGATTTTTGGATTAGGTGCTTTCGCGAGGGACATCGTCCGAATCTATGTCAGATTATGTTTGCCGAGATGGTGTACCTTGTTCAAAATCGCTACACCGATCTTGTTACCTCTTTCAGCTATGGCACGACATTGAGCTACTTATTTTCTAAGGTGAGAATTGATTGCTCGCTTGATGGAGAATGGAATCGTGTTGAGAATCCTCCACCCGTTGCTTCCCTCGAACCTCCACCTCAAGTTGCTCCACAAAACAACGAAGCCCTCATGACCTTCATCACCGAGCAATTTAACGGAAAGTGTACTCAAATGGACTCAAGCTTTACTACTATTGATACTCGCCTCACAACCATGGAGGGACGTATCCAAAATGTTGAGACTCACCTCACCTCGATTGAAACTCAACAAACTTCTATGTATATGTCATTTACCGGTTTCTATGGTGAATGGAGGCAATTTTGTAGGAGCAATGCTAACGAGGATGATGAGCCTTAGATCATTGCATTCCATTGTATCTCATCTAGCTTAGGATTTCCCTATTTTCATGCACCTATTTATGTTTTTAAGTTTAAGACCTATGCTTTGATATTATGTTTTGAATGTTATGGTTTGGATATTATATTTTGAATTTATGAACTTAATTTACTTTGCTTTTATTTTAATGTTTAATGACACTATGTTGCTCTACTTGTGGTTTGGCTTGTGGTTTGGATATTATATTTCCTCATTGATTTTGATCTACAAAAAGGGGGAGAAGGGTTAAGCTAAATTTTTAAACTCTTTTTCAAAACCTAGCTTAAACTTAGGGGAGTTTACTTTAAAATTTACTTTGGTTTTGTTATATCAAAAAGGGGGATTGTAAAACTAATATTTGATTTTGATATAACAAGTAATTCAAGGACTAATTTGCAAAGTAAATAAATTTTTAAGTAATCAAAATATTCGATTTTGACAAGTACAAATTATACTTAAAATGTTTTCAAGTCAAAACTTAAACCCCGTAAATTTTTTTAAGTATTTTCAGGCCAAAATATACAAAATCGCCCAAGCGTTTCGAAACACCCTCAAAGTGTTTCGATACGTTTTGCCACTGGAAGCACGTGTTTTGAAATGGCTCACACCCGTTTCGATACGACCTTCATTTGGGCCTTTGATTTTTAAGCATCGTTTTGAAACGGCTAACACCCGTTTCGATACATGGGTTAAGCCATTTTAAAATTGGGCATTAAATGAACTAGCCGTTACTTGTCAGAAACTAAATTTTAAAGATTTGGTTAAGTATTTTGTTACACCCTAAGCTGTTTCAAAACACCAAATTACAGTTTCAAAACGTTTTGATACACCTCTTATCTGTTTTGATACGCCCTTCTTTTTGCACTTGTTGTTTCGATACGGGCCCTATTTTACACATAACAACTCTTTCTTTTTTAAGTGTCCGTTTGGATACAATGGTCCCGTGTTCCGATACGGGTAGTTGTAGAACTGTATTTATGGAGGGAAGAGAGAGCCCCAACAGCTCTATTGTTGATCTCAACCACCCAAATGGCTAGAAATCAATGAGAAGGTATAAAATCAAGTCTCAAATGCTACATCAACAACTATTGAGCCTTCAAGCAATATCAAAGCATTCAAATCCAAACCTTGATCTTTTAGAGTCAAATCTTGTACCCAACTCAAGTGTGTTCTTTATTGTAATTTTTATTAAGAGTTTGGGGAGTGTTTAATTGTATTTGGGTAAAAATTATCCTTTGAGAGGTACTTGTAAAGTTTACCAAGATTCCTTTTTTGTAAAGAGTGTGTTGGATTAAGCTTTGGGTTGAAAGCTTAATCGATTTTGTAAGGTTTCCTCCTTATCCAAGAAAATGGGAAGAATCAATTAGTGGATTGGTTTAAAATCCTTAGTGGGAGCTAAGGTAGTGGATGTAGAGTTCATTTAGGAACTTGAACCACTATAAATTACCTTGTGTCAAATTTTCTTTCATCCAATTTCCACCCTCAAAATTTTAATCGTCAATTCACCCCCTCTTGGTCATTTGCAATTGTTTGATCAACTCAACAAAATCTTAAGATTCACAAGAACACGATAATGGAATAAAAAACACATCATTCTTTGAAAATATATTTCCTTATAAATCTAGGGAGGTTGATCAAAGTTCAATGAAATGAACTTTAGATGAAACTATTCCAAATGATCAAAAAGAGGCCGAAACTAAAATAGATCCAATGAAGGAGCAAACGAGCAAGGGTGGAAAAATTCTTTGGATATGATTTCCTAACATTTATGCTAGAGGCTGAAACTCAAACTTATAGTGATGCTATACGCTCCTCTGAAGGCACCTTATGGAAGAAAGCCATTAAAAGTGAATTTGATTCCATCATGCAAAACCATACATGGAAATTAGTGGACCTTCCTCCTAGAATTAAACCACTAAATTCTAAATGGGTTTTCATATGGAAAATGAAAGCATATGAAACAATTGATAAATACAAGTAGGGGTGAGTATTCGATCGAGTCGAGTCAAAAAAAATTCGAGTTATTTGAGTTTACAAGTCATGTTTTATCATTCAAACTTTATTTGAATTTTTTTATTCGAGTCGAGTCGAGTTGTTCGAGTTCCTCTTCAAATTTACTTATAAATATTTATAATGTTATGATACCGATTATTTTCAATTTTTATGAAACTCTTTCGAATATTAGTGAGATGTTATGGAATATTAATTTGCAAATATAAGTAGAGAGCATTTAATTTGGTAAGATGTTAAGTAATATTAATGATCCAATAAGACAATACCAACTAGGTATAATGTTGTGAACAAGTCCACACAACAATGCTGCTACAAGGCATCAACACAACATCAGAACCTAACATAATCTAAACAAACACATCCAAAATACAACCCACCAAGTCTTGGTACAAGACAGAATTCAAAGAGAAAAATATGACAACCAAGAAATTAGAAGCCAAACAACACTTGAACTCTAAAAACACAAATTGGGAGATTCAAAATATGACCACATGGAGAAGGAATACTAGAGTGCTGCAATGAGAGAAAAATACAAGGCCGAAACTCCAACATATAAGCTACAAGAATACACTGCAAGATCAACAGACTTGAAACAATGTGTGTATAAAATAAAAATTTTCAAAACAAAAACATACATATATCAATAGTTTGCATTATATTTGAAAAACACCACATTTTCAAATATCGTAGGTTTCTTCTTCTTCTTCTTCTTCTTCTTCTTCTTCTTCTTCTTCTTCTTCTTCTTCTTCTTCTTCTTCTTCTTCTTCTTCTTCTTCATACAATGTGTGTAATTTACTTGAAAGAACTTCTTGATTTTTCGGGTATTCTTGATAAATCTAACAAATATAAAAGCAAAATGTTAGTTAAATTATAAATAACTTGATAAAATAAATGACACATTAAATAATTTAATCAATCAAAATTAAATATTACCATCTTCCATGTTTTGAAGTTATGCAGCATATTCATCAAGATTGATAGTATCCTTAGATTTCTGAAGCCAATCTTGAGTGCAAATCAAAGCCTCAACCATCGTCGGAGTTAATGGACTTCTAAAACCATCTAGAACACGTCCACTCGTGCTAAATGCACTTTCTGAGGCAACTGTCGAAATAGGAATAGAGAAAATATCTCGAGCCATTTGAGCAAGAACATGGTATCTTGGAATATTCATTTTCCACCATAATAATATATCAAATGAACTAGAGTTGCTTGTTTCGTCCTCCTCAGACAAATATCTATCCAGCTCAGATTTATTTTCCAAACCAACTCGTTACTTTTTCAAGAGATATTGTTGCATGGCCAAACTTGTCTTAGATAGATTTAATTATGCGGAATTGGAAACCTTTGTCGGAATACTAGATTGACCTTCATAGACAATAGCCCTTCTAGAAATAAAAGAATATTCATCAAACAAACAATGCAATTATTTGTCAATCATCTTCATAACATCGGTAGTAATATCAAGAAAAAGTAAGTTTACCCCAAAGTTCACAAAATTCATATTGCACGTGGATTAAAGATGTTCGCCAAGTAAACTAAGAAGTTAATCTTTTTTGCATCACCCCAATACTTATTGTACTTCTCCCTCATTTTAGAAGTAATAGAGATTACATCTAAATCTTCAGAATTTGCCCACTCATCAAGTAAACAATGTATTTCTGTCAATACATCCAAAAAAATGAGATGTGACATACAATGATCCAGATATCTTCAATGTAAGATCATAAAAGGGATCCAAAATCTTTTTAATTCTTTGAACATTTTCCCAATCATGAAATGTAGGGACTCCATCTCCAGTTGAGAGGTCGAGAAAAAAGCTATGGTCATCTCAGCACGCTCATATTTTGCAGCCACCTTCAACATCATATAAGTTGAGTTCCACCTAGTTGGCACATCTAAACAAAAGTGAGCCTTAGTATCTATCATTTCTTCTTCTGCACACTTGTAGAAATTTTTTATTCTTGATGGTGATGCTCTTATGTACCTCACAATAGCTTTAACTCGATCAAAAGACAAAGAAGCATGCTTAACACCTTCTTACACGATAAAATTAATAACATGTGCAACACATCTTGTATGCATATATTTTCCGTTTGCAACACATACATTCTGATGGTTCAATTTGTTTATTAAATATTCAACACCAATTGTATTTGCAGATGCATTATCAACTGTAATAGTGAAGATCCTCTCAATCCCTAAATCTCTAATGCACTTTTCAAGGGCTTGACCGATATTTTTACCTCTATGAGCAGATCGGAAAAAAATTTATGATTCTCTTTTGCAACATTCACTCCTCATCTATCCAATGTGCTGTTAGAACCATGTAAGAAACCCTTTGTAGTGAAGTCCATGTATCAGTTGTTAAACAAATTCTACTTGTGTCTTGGCCAAAAGAATTCTTCATTAAACTCTTCATAGAGTTAAACAAATCAAGACAATCTTTTCTAACTGTAAACCGAGAAAACTTTGGGCATGCTCTAGAAAGAAATAACTTGAACCCTTCTCCCTCTACAATTCGAAAAGGTAGTTTGTCTACAATTATCATGTGAATCAACAGATTTCTAATAGCATCTTTGTCAAACTTCCAAGTTGAACAATTGTTGTTTCACTTTCAGGGCCAAACTTTGCAAATGTTAACTATGATTGCTTAGAACCAAAAGTATTACCTCGAGGTTTTTTTGAGCATGTCTTCAAGTGATTATTCAGATTAGTTGTAGAACCTCCGGTTTCCATGCTATAAGTCGAGTCACAATGTTTGCATCTTGCCCTATTCTCCCCATTTTCAGTTACATATTTGGTGAAATGGCTCCAACAATATGTTCTTGGTTGTTGTTTCTTTCGGACACGTTTATTACTCATTGGGTCATTGACTTTAGTCGGAGAAGAATTTTGTAAACTTTGAGTCCCTTGTGATTCACTCATCTGCAACATCAAAATATAACATTGAATTAGAAATTAACAAAAAAAATATTGTTTTGAGCATTTACAATGCTGCAAACTTTTACAAATTAACAAGTAATTTTGTTTTGAGCATTTACAAGGATGCAGCCTATTATAAATTAACAAATGATTTTGATTTGTATGTTTGCAAAAAAAAAAAAAAAGATTGATTTTCATTTATAAATGTATACATGCAATATAGCCGGATCAATGCAGCAATCACCCAACATGTGGATTATAGTTTACAAATGGAAAAGAGATTGAAGACATAGATATCCACAAGTTAGAAAATTAATGTCACACGATAGTTGTCCTTATTGATTAAGAGAATCTATTAATCATATATCTCAATCACATGAAGAAAAATATCCTTATAATTCAAGTATTTTTAATCATGGGAAACTATGTATTTCCAGCCACTTTTCTTTGCTACGTGTCTAATCCCAAGCATGTTAATTTATCATGAAATTAGATAAAAAATAATAACAAAGAATTGTTACTCTGTAAAAATAAGTAAACCTTCAATATATAAGGTGTAAGAAGAGTCAAAATGTTTCTAATTTATCGAGCAGCAGAGGAAGCAAGAGCATTCTATGTATCTAATCCCAAACATATTAATTTATCTTGAAATTAGATGTAAAAATACAAAGTGTAAGAAGAAGAAGAAGAAGATGAACTTGAGTAAGTTCAGTGATGAGCAAATCAAATTAGAGTCAATGTTTGAATAAGAGACAAAACTTGAATCAAGAAAAAAGATGCAACTAGCGAGAGACTTCATCCTTGACAAGTATCTATATGCTTACCTCGAAGGCTCGAATATGGAGGACTCTCTTCGGCGATCATCCGACGATGTCTCTATTGCGAAACTAAAGCTTGAATAAAGAAGTGAGGTTTAGAAAATTGGGAATTTAGGTTAAGAAATTATTACATTTACGTCTTGTGGGATGAAGAACTGAGGGAGAAAAATCACGTGACTAAAAACCCACCCCACTTCTCAAGAGAGCATAATTAAAGCCCTATTATTTCAAACAACGTAGTTTTAAATTTTGGTTTTTCGGTTATTCGAATTTCTAAAAATCAAACTCGAACTCGAAATTTATTGAGTCAACTTGAATAAATCGAAATTCAAAAATAAATTCAGTTTTTTCGAGTCGAGTCAAGTTTTTCTCACCCCTAAATACAAGGCAAGATTGGTAATAAAAAGGTTACCGACAAAAAGAATGCCTTGATTATTTTGATACATTCTCTCATGTAGCAAGAATAACATCCATAAGAATGATATTTGCAATTTCTTATTTGCAGAATCTAGTAGTACATCAAATGTATGTTAAAATAGCTTTTCTAATGGAGATCTTGATGAAGAAATATACATGGAACAACTTGAGGGTCATGTAGTTTTAGGTCAAGAAAGGAAAGCATGTGGATTGGTGAAGTCTTTGTATAGACTTAAACAAGCACCAAAGTAATGTCATGAGAAGTTTGATAGTGTCATGATGACAAACGACTTTAAGATAAATGAGTGTGACAAATGTGTATATGTTAAAACTGCAAACATTGGATATATCATTCTATGTTTGTATGTTGATGACACATTCAGTGTTGGAAGCAACAATGAAATGGTAAAACGTACTAAAGACATTAAATTCAAGATTTGACATGAAAGATATGAGACTGGTTGATATGATTCCGGACATCTAAATCAAAAGGTCACCTAAAAGTCTTATATTGACTCGGTTACACTATGTGGACAAGATTCTCGAGAAATTTAACAAGGGTAATTCTTGTTCACATTTATCTAAAAATGAAGGTAAAAGTATCCATCAAGTCGAATATGCAAGAGTCCTAGGTAGTTTAATGTATCTCATGAGCTATACTAGAACAAACATCGTTTTTATTGTAAGCAGCCTAAGCATATTCACAAGCAATCAAGGGGAAAACAACTAGAAAGCAATTGTGAGGGTACTGAGATATCTCAAATATGCTCGGGACTACATATTGCAATATTCCAGAAGCTTTGTTGTTTTAGAAGGATACTCTGATGCCAGTTGGATATATGATATTCAAGATACCAAAGGCACAAGTGGATGTGTATTCACATTGTGTGGAGGAGTTGTGTCATGGAAATCCTCAGGACAAACTATTATAACCAGATCCATAATGAAATCCGAGTTTGTTGCTCTGGACAAATCTGAAGAAGAAGCCGAATGGTTTTGACATCTTCTTGAGGATAATCCTGAATGGCCGAAACATGTGCCCACAGTTTGCATATATTGTGACAACCAAGAAACAATTGCTAGAGCACATAATTTAATGTTCAATGGTAAATTGGATCATGGATTGCGCTATTATTTCAATCAAGCATCGTTGATACATTTTACAAATTCCATATATATATATATATATATATATATATATATATATATATATATATATATATCACATTTCAATTCTTAATTTAGAAATTGCAGTGCATACAATACTAATTTGATTTACTGTAACATACCATGTAGGCCAAATGCAACACCCCAAAAATACCTCCAATTCAAAAACCTTAATTTTGAAATCCCTTATTTTAAAACTCTAAGATTTGAGGATTTTTTTATTAGAAATTCTAATTAAATTAGGGGTTAAATTGAACTTCAAAACAGATTATATGACCTTTTTGATTAAATTGGAAAGTTTGGGATCATTTTGAAATACAGGTAAAATCTTAAACACATCCCTTGTGATTTAACCATTTGGGCATGGTATTTAACCATCCTTTTAGACCTAAAGGCTTTTGATCTGCCATATGCACCTGCAGCCGCTCCCACTCTCGATAAAAACCTACCATCTCTCTCAGTATTTTCACTCATCTCCCTTCTGATTTCCGACGAATCTCATACGGGCCCTTGTTAGTGACCGTTCCTTTCACCTCCCTCACCCTTGCCTTCCATGTACTTTCGTGTAGGGGTGACCATAGGTCAGGTTGGGTCAAATTTTTGGTCAATCTACACCTGACCCAAAAATTTAACACCTCTATCCAAACTCGATTTGACCCAATATTTTATGATGTTTGATTTGACTCAAAATCTAGAGTAAAAATTTGAATCTGACCCGACCCGACATAAATAAAAAAAATTATTAATTTTCATTGTTATTCGATAAATATAAGGAGCTAATTGTAAAAATACAAACAGAGAGGGAGCATTATAATAATTATTTTACTTTTTTAGACAAAATATGGAGATAATTGAAATATATATATATATATATAAAGAGAGAGAAATTATAGCAATTATATCTAAATATTTATAATAAAATTAAACTATTATCTCGGGTTGAGTCGGGTAGGGTATTTTTCACCTTGAAACCCAAACTCGACCCCACCCGACCTCATCCTCAAAAAAATAGACCCGAACTCGAAATTTTCTTTAAAAAACTCGACCTTATAGGACCGGGTCAGGTCGAAACCCATTGGGTATGGGTTAAATGGTCATCCCTACTTTCGTGAGCAAGCCCCTACCATCAAATTATCTGTGTTGGCCATCGTTAGTGAAAAAATGAAGAGAAATCGTTCGAATCTCTCTTTGCACCGCCGTGCTCCGCCTTTCACCTTTATCGAATTTGGCGTTGGGTAAGCCTCTTTGAATCACTTCCTTTTGGTTTAGTGAATGAATTGTTGTTGATCCCGTTCTCCCTTTGTTTTCTGGTCGGTAATGACTATTTTGGTCACTGTTGGGATCGTCGACAAACTGCGTTGTCCTTGTCATTTGTTCTTGTTGTCATCGTGCATTTTCCGCCATCGTTGCCTTGCCTCGTTGAGTAGTCGTCGCCGTCATTTAGGGTCTTAAAACCCTAATTTTCTATCTAACTAGAAGAAGGGGATGTTGGGTTTGTTGTGTGTATGGTGTTGGGTTGAACCCAAACCATTTGTGTGTGGCCCAAACCATTTGGGAAGCCGAAACAATGAAAGCCTGTGACCCAAGCACGAATTGGATGAAAGCCTAGATTCGTGTAAATCGAACCAGACCAATGAATTAGACTGAATCGATTGACCCAACTCGAATCTATTGTGAATTGAACCAGCAGAATCGGTCGAGCTAATTTTAACATTGACCAGATCCAACCCGTTAACCAGATTCTATCGGTTGACTGTTTGACCAACCTTTGACCATGTGACGTCGGCGTTGACTTTGACCAAACAAGTCAACGTTGACTATTGACCAAAGTTGATTTTTTTGGACAACCTTCATCTTGACCTTTCATGATGTCCTGAGTTCAAATATGTTGTCCGTTTCGTCAAATTCAAACCTGAAAGCATGTGTTGCTATTTAAAATTATTTTATACTTAGTATCTGAAGAGTTGAGAATTATGGAATTTGATTCGGAATATTCTTGTGTTCAGGTGATTACGCCTCCAAGACCGACGAGTTACCTTCTTCGCCTGTTCAATCTGATCGTACACGTTCTTCGAAGTCCGTTTGTGAGTATTCCTTAGAGTGGTTCTTATGCTTTTAGTTGGTGGCTTGGTGATAGTTAATATAGAATTCTTATCTCTTAGGTTATGATTATGTTAGACCTGGAGTTAGACTTGAGAGTAAGACGTGCTCTTTTTGACATTAGAGCTACTGTTGTCTAGGTGTGTTTCTTACAGTGCTACATACTTGTTGCGAATTGATGTTTTATACTGTGCTTGATTTAATATTTGATTGTGATTTGAGAATGTTTGAAACATTATGCATGACACTTTAAACTACGTTTTTAAACCAAGCATCGAATTTTCAGAAATGTGAACCTCGTATTTAATATGATAAGTTGAGTTCGGATTTAAGATTTTTAAATCATATCATTGTGTACATGGGATGAGACTATGTTCGAAAAAAGTGAGGGAAATCTCCACTCTGGCGAGGGCAACCTCTACTTTGTCCGGTATCTGTCAGTTGAGTATTGAGTTGCACATCGAACATCATATCATATTGATTCAGATTCATTATGTTTTCAAAAGACTATAAGAAAAATAAAAATATTGTTTTATTTTATGGTTGCTTGCACTTTAGAGGCACACTAAGCTCTTTAACTTACACCCTCATAGTTCTTCTTTCAGATATCTTTAGACTCTTTAGGTGACTCGGGACTTGGAGCATCTCACTTTTATTCAGATATTTTTATCATTTAGTATGAATTTTCTTTTGATTATTTCGGACTATTGTTTTAACATTATTTTGGGATATTTATGTAATTCGATCATTGAAACTATTTATAAATTGAGATTTATTGGATGCATGCATTTACGAATTTGTTTTCAGATATTTTATCAATTATGAGAATATTGTTAAAATTATTAAATTTTATAATAATTGGAATATTTATTGAGTTTTACTTGTCTAATCAATTACCTTGAGTTATAAATTATTCTAACTTAAAATCGTTTCTTGAGGGACAAGTATTTGACTGTTACTTTATAAACTTAGCTGGGCCAAACACATATGTTCATTTACAACTATAAAATGATGCCTGTCATTACCAGTTACAGAATACCAAACATCAACCTTAACTTGTTTTTGTTGCAAGCAACATTTACTACAGCTTTTCTTGATCAAATTGTTTGAAACAGCATAAAACAGTCCATACTTACGTCATTCATATTACTTAAACATCACACAACTCGCATGTTTATTTATCAATCATTCACTTAACAATTTGCGCTTAAACCGAATATTTTAGCATGAAACCAGCAGATTTTTATCTACTGTTTTGATGCGCTTCCACACATTATGACTTGAAACTGGTCAGACTTCGGGGGTATAGTTTTTCATCTCAGAAGGTCTTGGTAAACACCAATCTTTAACTAAAATATGTTGTTGTTTCTGGATATAAAATGCAGCAGCTGCTTGCTGTTTTTAAGTTTAAAAAAGCTATTGTTTTGCATTGAAACTAAATACTACAACACCAATCTACCTTCAACTATAACTACTTTGTCTACCTCTGTTAGCTGTTGTTTTTATTAAAGTTTTCAGCTTTATTTCCAGCATATGAAGTAAACTACAATGCAGAAGAATTTTGGGCAAAGTTGGTTGTAAATCGAGTCACTTATTTAGGCATTTTAACATTCAAACATGCTTACACCGTAATCTTTTTACTCGACTTAATTGAATGCTCCCCAACTTCGTGCGTATCTTCTTGTATAGCAAGTAATTATATAGGTATGTAATTATAATCTCAAATATATATTATTTTTAATAAGATCTCAACATATTTGCTTTCAAGTCCGCATAAGATAGATAGTGAATAACAATGGCAGAGTTGACATGGTTATAAGTAAATTCCTCCCCGGTTTATTTAGCACACAGAAATAAGTTCAATCTCATTAAATAATAAATTCTATGCTACAACTAAACTCTTCCTTCAACATTAGGCAACCAATCTTTGAAACTCAAACCCCGGCGAATTCTCTGCTATCTCTCTGGAAATGATAACTAGCCGGATGAAGCTAGAAATTGTGTCGAGGACTAGGACAAAAGAGGGTAGATGCACCTGCCTGGCCCCTTTCAGTTTCGCCCACGGTAGCCCCGGCTTGCCTAGATCCTCATCGGCATAATCATCTTACTACCAGAATAAAAATGTGCTAATGCTCCTCAGGTATTTCATTAGGTAGTATGGCAGTTAGTAAGGAATACTTTACTCGTAGAGCAATCTTGCCTTTCTCAACAACCAGTCTTGCCCCGGAAACAACCCAGTATCCAGGAGGATCATGTGGCCCTCTTTTCATCTCGGCCGTATCGACAAATTTCAATAGCTTTGGAGTGTAATTCGGCATCGGAGGGCCACCAGGGTAAACTGTAGAGCTTGTGTGTGGCTTAGGTTGTGGTGGAGGTAGCGTTAGAGACTTACTCAACAGATCAGATAGGACTCCGGACTGAGGTGCGAATCCGAACGATCCATCCCACTCTGAATGCCTCATGATTACAGCTCCCGAAACAGTTGAGAAATGAAGTCGTAAAAAGAGAATGCTTTTGAATCCATATTTCTCTACCTGTAGGTGAGCTCTGGTTACTATGGAATGATCGTTGTCAGCCTCTATAGGAGACGTACAAACTCTAGAGAAGTTCTTCCACCGAACTTTTTCAAAGTATCTTTTATCATAAGACTCTTGATGAGGAAATGTATCAACGGGTTCATCAACGAGTTGAAAGTACGTCGGTAGGGAAGAAAGGTGCTGCATGTAGATAGCCAACCGGTTGCTTCTTTTACCCTCCAGATACAGCCGAAGACCTGTAACTGGTCTCTTACCTACATCAACCTGTCATGGAATTGGTAACAATAGTAAGTATTGGTTTTAACAGAAACAAAACGAAGACATTTGATACAAATTCCCCCATGCTAATACTAGAGATTTGAAGGAAATCACCTCCCGCAAAAGGACTTTCTTGTAGCACAAGAAACAAGAAAAATGTTCATCTAATGGTCATGAATCGAAAATTTTCCTATCAACTCCAGTATATTGGATTTCTAGCATAAATTACGGTATGCATTCGGCAACATTAAATGTTGTCAGATTCAAGGATAAATTTCCCCACAGCGTAGACTTTCGTGATAATGAAACAAGAGATGAATAACGTTTTAGTGATAAATTATTTGTGGCTGACCCCAGAAAAGAAAAGAGAAACAGCAGAGATTTGAAGAGTGTGAAAAGAAGCTTTACTGGAATGGTGTTAACATAAAGCTTGGGACCCCAGAACTTGAATTGTAAAAACGATTTGCTCTGTCGCTTGTGTTGTGAACCACGGGGAAACTCTTTGAAAACCGGTGCCCACTGCCTTGGTAGCTGAAATTCCAGAAACAAATGTAGCTCTTCAAGCGGGGGTTTATCTGTCATATAAATTTTCGACAGTCATCCATTTGAAATAGTCTAAAATCTTTATACTATTAGCATCACAATGATTCCTACAACAAATGTGTTGATAAACTTGATATCTATAAAAAAACAAACCATGACTATTAGAATGGCAGTAAATTAACAAACAATGGAGAAAGTTCATCGTGCTTACATCGTAAGTAGAGATTTATGGCATGGTTCAAGAATCCGCTCATCGGGACTCCACTTAACAAAGACGTAATCGGAACGAAGGACATTGAGACCACCTCAGGCTGAACCTGAATAGTGTGTAGCCACTCAGCATGAGATAAGTTTAGTTCCTCTCTTCCACCTCTCCTTTTGTAAAGTACAGAGATATCCTGCATGTAAAATTAACAAATAAGAACATGCACTATTTGCAAAGAAAGCGAATAAGAAGAAGATGACAGGGATTTATATTTGACAAACTACCCCAGTTGCTCTTTGAACTGATAAATGTATTGCTTGATGATACAAAATGGTGAATCCATGAGTAAAGTATAGGATGTTTAGCATTATAAACAACCTGATTATTTAGCTTCAGTTGTTCTGAGTCGATCCGACTTTGTACGTTGTTCTTTGAAAACTTCTCATCAGCCAACTTCTCCAATTTTATACATACATCAGCTGGTTGAACAATCGATGTGTGCTGCTGTTTTACATATATTACATCCTTTCCACCCATCTCCACACCAATTATAATATGAGTTCCAAATGTCCTGATGAATCTGGAATGACAGAACCAAATGATCACACTCTTGCATGATTAGACTGTATTTAGTTTATGTTGGCACTATATGATTGTAAACATATTTCTAATTCAATTACTTCACCTTGCTAAGGCAGCAGGTTCCCATGACGGCGGAACAGCTTTCCTAACATAATCAAGGAGTACCATTTGCGATTTCTCCAGTGAAGCTGTATAAAGTGTGATGAATATCCCATTGAAAGCTAGGGTCTTAGTGTTGACTGCATCTTTGTACCAACAGCCGGAGAAGTCGAACATGGCATTGAATAAACCAGAAGGAATTTTTCCACTCAGAGACAATTCATGGTTGAACTGTTCTGACATCTGCCTAGAAAGAGAAAAAAAACAAAGGAAAGACTAATTAGAGAAAAAACAAAACGTTTTGTGCTTCTTTGCAGGCCAAAGACAAATGTTCCAACTATTAATAGTGAAAGAAATATGAATTAGTACATTTGAGAGGTAAGAAAACCAACAATCATCTACCTTCAAAAGTTCAAGTCAACAATAAGAATTCAACCCCAAAGCCAAACCACCCTATTTCCAAGTGCAATATGTCATGGCCACTCATATATAGGGCCATGACCGGGTAACGTGCTAAGGGCCACCCATGTATACGGCCATGGAAGAGTAGAGGAACAATGGGGTGTGAGTAGATCTTTTTGTATTTAAGAAATTGTCCCATTTCAAACATTGTAAAGTTTCCTGAGAGCTCTCTTAAACATCCTAGGCTCTTTAAAGTGATGGACAATCAACAGTGGTTAAGGTATTGTTCTAGACTTACCACTGAGGGCGGCCCCTAAGGACCAACTATGGTGTGGGTAAGCTTAAGTCACTTCATTTCATTTACCAGAAGAGAACTGAGATAATAATTAGAAACAACATAGTAAGGGAGAAAGAAGATAACTGAAATTAAGCAATTTAATCCTAATTGAGAACTATCAAGGCTGAAGAAAATAAATAAATAAACAAAGTGTGGACACTAAGATTATAAACTAATTGTTTGAAGAAAATAAAATTTACCAGCTGAAACAAATGAATTTACCTGCTGAAAAGAGATTACATCAGACTTGTTCCTCATGCCCTTGCCTTGATTACATTTGATCAACTTGGATACATTTGGGATAGAGATTCCACCAGGCAAAGCTACATCATAACACCCAACATCTTCAAACTCGATCAAGGGTGAATCTTTTCCATCTTCATAACAATATTTCAACTTTAAATCAAGAGCTAGATTATATCCACACCCAATAGATCCAACTGCAATCTCAGCCGCCTTCTGAGCCGAAACCGTGTGTGCCATTTGACCGGTATATCACTATTCTCCACCAAACAAGATTGCCACACTAAGCTTTACTGATAGATTTGGATACCCAAACCAACATCAAATTAACCCACACCTGCCCATTTTCACAAACACTAAAAATTCAGAGCTCAGACAATACATTAGACAAAATATGAACTTTCATCAAACACTTGATCTACAATAAAACAAACCCATAAATATATCACATATTCCCAAATTTTTAACCCCAATTCACCTATAAAGACCTTTTAACTCTAAACATTGACCAGGCAAGTGGACTTAGCTCCAATTAACCAAAAATCTTTGTTGCATGAACATGGATAGATGCCTATATGTATATGCATGTATAAAACGCAAAGAACTTAGTTTATGTCTCCATAAAACTAGAAAAACTGAGTTGCTTCTTTAACTAAGAGTCTGAAACTAACCCAATCTTTGAGCTACTTCTAGAAATGAAGAGCAGCTGGTTGTTCTTGATACTCATCTTAACTTTTCACCAGAACACACCAAAATTAATTACCAGAAAAGCTTTTCAACAATCAAAATTCACCTTTGCAAGGACTATCTGGTAGATATATTCAACTCCTAAGGATCCAAATAAATTATCCAAAACAAGGAGAAAAGAGCTGGAAGAGAATACAGTTACCTACTGGTCTGAAGTCAAGAATGTCTGCAAATATTGCATTAAAATGTCCTTCGGACAAAAATATGAGAGAATAGATTGGTATTAATTATCATGAGTTTGACTTTTCTTTATATGTAGCTTAGTTTCACACACATATTGGTTTACCCATTTTTGCCGAAATACAATTAAGTTTCCATGCAGTTTCATATGCTGAAGTGAGAATTTCCATACTCGTGGGGCCTAAGTGATTTTGAGCCATTTGGGTTCTGAACGGAAAATACTCTTTATGCCAAAAAAATCATATTAAAAAAATGAATAATCCTTACTTTTCCTTTAAAAGAAATGTAAAAATATAAAATAAAAATGAAATGTATTTTTAAGAGATTTGGTTTGGATAATTTATCTATAAAGATTAAACAGATATCATAAAATTACATCAAATGTAAAAAAAATGAATATCCCTCACTATCCTTTAAAAATAACTTTTAAAGAGTTCTCAACTCAGCTTTGCGAGATTTGCCCTTCTGATTAGGAGTGGGTAAAATTTGGCTCGACTTAAAAAATTTGAATTATTCAACTTAAGTTGATGAGAAAATATTTGATTCGACTTGTAATTTCATAAACTTGAATCAATTCGAAAAATTTTAATTTTTAATTTTTTAATGTTCTTAAATATTACATAAAAATAATCATGTCATCAAACTCACCAAAACAATTAATTTTACTCTTTTAACTCCTTAAAAACAATTTTACGCTTGAACTCCCTAAAAAATCAAATGTTGCCTCTCTACCCCATCAACATTTATTTGTGCGCTTCCACGTCAGTACTATTAATGGTCACATCAGTACATTAACGGTCAACATTGATCAAAAGGCTAAATTGATACAATTCGCAAGTTCAAAGACCAAATTGGATATGTTTTACACGGCGGAACTAAATTGATTATTTGGTACGAACTTAAGGGCAAAAATACTATTTTCTACAATAAAAATAAGTTTGGCTTTTGCTTGGTATGAAGGAGGGAAAATTTGTTAATCAAATAGTGGAGATTCATAACCACATTCTTACTTTAAATCTTAACCCTTTAATTAACGAATTTTTCATTCTTCTACATTACCATCATTCATACCAAGCAAAGCTTTTGAGAATTTGAACTTTGCACAACACTTATCTTTAAAGCCTAAATAAATATTAGTTTATGGTTAACAAAAATTATATTTAGGTCAAACCGTGTCCAATGCAAGATTAAAAATCCTTCAGTTTACAAAATTCCTAACACTTCAATAAATAATAGTAAGTTCGTCATTGATCTAAAATGATAACTAATTGAAAGTTGAGGGTCAAACTGGTAAAAAAACAGTAAAGGACTAAAATGAGAATTTCACTAAAGTAGATGAGCCATTTTAGGTATTAAATCTTTTATTTACTATTTACTATTTTCAATTTACCGCCAGCTCTTTTTTTCATACGTTCGGTGTTCAACAAGCACTGATCACAATATAATTTCATCGGAAAAGAAAAGAACAGAATTCTGTTATTCATTTTGTTTTCTAACTCCTAGATTTTCTCTTAAATATATATATGTATATTGTTTTTCTAACTCCCATATTTTCTCTTTTTAATTTTAGAAATGCTTGGTTAAACTGGCTTTTTTTCTGGAAATGTGAAGAAGATTCTCTCTGATATTCTCCGTTCAATATGTATATACACACATATTGATTTGATTGCAACAACATATATTGATTCGGTTGCAATTTTTTTTTGACATTAATTCGGTTGCAATTTATTTCAATAGATTTTGAAGGAGACAATTGCTATATTTAAATCAATCGGTAGATCGAAGAGGCCGGGACTGGAATCGGTGAGTTTTGATTCAATTCAATTAGCTGGATACATTGATTGTTAGCCGAAAATTGAATTGGATACGTTAATTTTCAGTTTCATTCAATATCATTCTCTTGATTATTCTCTGTATTGAAATTACGGAATATTTCTGTTTTCTCATTTCGACTTAAATCATCTGATTATTCCAATCGCAGATTCATTTTAGAAATGTGAATTTTCTTTTGTTTTGGTAGCTTGTGGGTTTTCGATTGTAATTTATTCTATTAATTAATATGCTTCTATTTCTTTATTAAAGTTGGTGCTATATTGGATCATATTTTAATCTGTTTCGGAAAAAAAAAATCATTAAAAATCGCAGATTAGGGAGGAAAACGCTAACGCATAGATTTGGCGATCGGATACGACATTGAGAAGCAACAACGAGTCCCCGAGTTGAATCGCTTGAAGAGGTGACTCAAATGACGGCGAGCGAAACCGTTGGTAGCGATGAAGGGATGGCTTCATCGCCGATGAATCCTTCCTCCCCGAGGAATAGGGTAAAGTTTCTTTGCAGCTATGGCGGGAAAATATTGCCCAGACCAAGCGACGGTCAACTCAAGTACGTTGGTGGAGAGACTCGAATGGTGGCGGTCCCGGGGGATATCAAATTTTTAGGTTTGCCCTGGTTTCATCTTTGTTAAGTACTTGGCTTTTTGGCATTCAAATCTTAGTAACCTTTCTCCTCTTCAAATTTGTAATGTAAAACTATATATAAATTTGAGAATGTGATTATCTTAAAAGCTGAAGAAATGAGCAAAGTCTTATAAAGCCAATTTTTAAAGTGACATTTTCCATACATGTGACAGAATTGATGAAGAAGGTGAAGAGTATGGTAGAAGGAGACGTGGTTATGAAATTCCTGGCTATCCCTGAGGAACTTGATGCCTTGGTAACTGTAAAATCCGATGAGGATGTGAAACATATGGTGGATGAGTATCGTCGTCTCGAAAGTGAAGGAACTCCAAAATTACGTGTTTTCTTGTTCCCTTCCAACCCAATTGTAGTCGACCATGTTGATCCCTACTCCATTGAGCTGCGGTACATAGAAGCCATCAATGGCATAGCTCGTCCGAATACTAGTGGGAGGCAAACCCCTGTCCACCCAAACCGCTCCATCTTCAGCATCTCTGCTTGCACTTCCCCTAAAGAACCTTCTCCGGATCCTTTTGCTAGCTCTTACCCCATGGAGCCATCAGTTTTGAGTGCAAACCAACATAATAAACCCCCCATGCCTAAAGTCCGGAGTTCTCCTAGCCTCTACAACCTCAGCGCCCACCATGTGCAAAGTAACAACACCCATAGCAATCACCAAGTTTACCAGCCACATCATCATTATCACCAAAACCACCAGCAACTACAGCCCTACAGCATTCAATCTCCAAGAACATCCCCAGATTGTTGGGCTGAAAAGCCCCCAGGGCCACACGACTTCACGAGGGGTGCTGTGGGGCACGGTCATGTTCCAGTAAACCGGGTCTATCCGATGGGCAGACATAACATGGGGAATGGATATCAAGGATATCCTTGCTGCTGCGATGACTGCGTGGCGTATGCAAGCGGAGGATCTTCTAGGAGAGTTAGCCCTTCTGCAAGTGGAAAGCTTGATAAGCCCGATAGTCCCGGTCACAAGAACCATATGCCGGAATAAAGCAATGGAATCAATCAAGTAGCATACATTCGATGAAGAACTAAAAGATAGGTACATATTTCTTTTTCCTTCTAGGTTATTTGCTCACCTAAAACAGTGCAATACGGTATAGAAGGTCCTTTTATTTCCTTCCTCTATACATATCTGGTGTGAGTTTTCGTTTTCCTTTTATCCTCCACTTTGAAAACTTGGTTCATATAAATAGCCAAGTTGAAGTACTAAACAAGATTTATAGATTTGTGAAGAAATTATGTACATATATCTAAAGAAATGACAGCTGAAAGAATTAATTTCCATGTTCGTTATTGTGGATAAGTTACTTATATCTTCCCCGTGTTCGTTTAAATTTCTAATATCATGTTAATGTTTATTTATTTTTAAGATGTTCGTATTCAGTACATTTAGCGTTCACGAACTTATTCGTTTGACAGTTTGCGAACATTTCGTTTGATGTTTGCTGAATTTTACTTATGTGTTCATAAATATTAACTAAACAAACAAAATAAATAAAATAAATGGTTAAATTACACCACTATTTAAGCTCCTCGGGCTTCATAGTTTAAACTCTAGAATTCACAATATGTTCATTTTAGTTTCTACCTTAACTAATAATTTAAAACATAAAAAATAAAAGGAAAATCGGAAACAAGCAAATAAAAGAGTTGATAAGCAATTCAATAAATGAGCTTGTTCGTGAACATAACTAAACACATGTTCATTTGTTTATTAAACGAACATAAAATTTTATTTAGCTTAATAAACACAACGGTTCAAACGCATTTACACTCCTAAATACAAGTACTTTAATGTTTTATTTTGTGAAGAATTTAGTGTAGTAGGGGTGGAGACAATTATAAATTGGGTCAAAAATATAAATTTTCCACTTAGCTAAAGGGATCACCATAAAAGTGTGGTGTGGCAAGGCTATTGCCTAGCAGAAGCAGAAGAAACTCTAGGCATGAATAAATTCTGCTTACCAGCCTGCACCGGAACAAGTATATAACTTTGGGTATGGCATTTGGAAATTTAATTTTTGACCTCTCTCATATAGGTAATTTTCATTTCAGTTGGGGTAAGAGCCAGTTATTATAAGCTGTCTAGTCAAAAGCAGGGATTTTAATGTCTATCTAAGCATTACTAGCAAATTGCTTTTGAGGAAGTGCTCTCCATCCTATATCCTTCCGGTAGAATCCTCCCGGCCACTTGATTTCTTCGACCGCTAGGTAAGCTTTATCCCTTGCTTCTTCAAGATCTTTGCCCTTGGAAGTAATCCCGAGAACACGCCCGCCGGTCGCAACAAAATTGCCATCCGAATCGAGTGCAGTTCCAGCATGGAATATCTTGACAGAAGGAGCAACATGTTCTGCTTCCTCAAGGTTCCTAATCACCGTCCCTTTCTCGTAGGAGCCAGGGTAACCGTTGCTTGCCATTACTACCACCATGGCCGACCCGGGGGACCACTTCAGTGTCACCCCTTTTAGCTCTCCTCTACAAGCTGCTAGCAGAACTTTTGCAAGATCGGACTCTAAACGAACCATCAGAACCTGTTGCAGAGCAAATCACAACAAATACCATTTAAGAATCTATTGTCTCGTTAAAGCTTTAAAAGATGGCATATAAACCAGCCTATCACTGACCTGACACTCCGGATCTCCAAACCGGACATTATACTCGATTAGTTTAGGTAAGCCGGACCTCTTCTCGATCATTAGTCCAGCATATAAAACCCCGACGAATTTGCATCCCTCCATTGACATGCCCTTCACCGTAGGGAGAATAATAGAATCCATGACCAAAGATTGTAATTCTTTAGTTAAGACTGGTGCAGGTGAGTATGCCCCCATCCCACCGGTATTAGGACCTGTGTCACCATCTCCAACCCGTTTATGGTCTTGCGCAGACTCAAGCGGTATGGCATTCTCACCGTCCACAAGGGCAAAGAACGATGCTTCTTCTCCTTCAAGAAATTCCTCGACAACGATCCGGCAACCTGCGGAACCAAAAACGCCCTCTACAAGCATCGAATCAACGGCTTCATACGCCTCCTCCAACGTCATAGCAACAGTAACTCCTTTTCCAGCAGCCAGTCCATCCGCTTTGATAACAATAGGTGTTCCTTGCTCTTTAATGTATTGCTTTGCAGCTGATGCATCTGAAAATGTTTGATACTAAACCAAACATTTAAAACGAGCATTAATAAAACAGCAAACATGTCGGATAATGTAATAACGCATTTCTGCAAAGAATTGAGATAAAACCTTAGCTGTAGGAATCCCATATTTGTCACATATAGTTTTCATGAAGTTCTTAGAACCTTCCAGGGCAGCAGCCTCAGCTGAAGGGCCAAAAGTAGGGATCCCAGCCATTACCAAATCATTAGCAAGACCCGAAACAAGGGGAGCCTCTGGTCCAACAACAACCAAACCGACACTCCATTTGCGGCAAAACAAAATCACGGCTGAGCTATCGGAGATGTCGAGATCAGGAATACAAGTTGCATTCCCGGAGGCGGAAATCCCGGCATTGCCCGGAGCACAGAAGACGGCATCGCAAGACGGCGACCGCTGCAACGCATAGCAAAGGGCGTGTTCTCTTCCCCCTCCACCAATAACTAGAACCACCACTCTCTCCGCTGTTGCATTAGCCAAGGACAACAATATAGATAAAAAATTTACTCACTTTCAAAATCATCTGCTTCACAAATTGTCCTATGTGTTTGATGATAATATTACTTGAAATTGGTTTAATTACACTCCCAGTACCTGTACTCTTCAAACTTTTGAAATATAACTCCATCAGATTTAAAAACTAAAGCTCAATCGAAAACATTTCAATTGAATTTAAATGTGGCATATTAATATTTAAAGCTTTGAGTTAAAAGTTACAATAAAGGAAAATCAATCAACATGGGTTCAATTGGAAATACATGCACTAAAGTAAGAAGAGGGACTAAATTTCAAGATTGGGGCAAAATTAGACCTTGAAATAAACAAAAAAAAGATGAACCAAAAATCAAGAACATTACGGAAAATGGAGGAAATGAGTAAATAATAAAAAGAGATAAATTAATGGGAAAAAGATGAAGCAAAGAGCAGTTCCTATCGTACCGGGAGCACCGTTACTGCCATGGCCATCGACCGAACCGGAGAGCTCTGATTTCAGGGAAAAACATCGGAAGGGAGTAGAGGACCATCGCGAGCCGTCTAAGTGGGGCCGAGACGAGCTGCGATGATCGACGGTGAAACTGAGGGATCCAACTGAGAAAGAAGAAGATTTTGATGGCAAAAAGGAACCGCGAAAAGATTGAGAAGCGAAGAAGCCATTGCTGTTGTTGACAGAAAGCTTTGGATAAGGAGAGAGATTAATGGTCGTAAGGGCCATGCCTTCTTTGCCCTTTTCTTTTCTTTTTCTTCCAAATTCTGCAAAAGGAATAGCCGTTACAGAAAATTCATTTTATGGGGTTAAAGAAACATCAAGTGGCGGTTTTTGCACTAGGGTTAAGGTTTTTTTCCTTCTTATATTTAATCTATTAATTGATTAGTTCGAATCAAATATTTTTATATTTGATTCGTTATAAAACATCATTTTAATCTAATTTTAACTTATAACATTAAAATTCAAATTTTAAAAATATTTTTTTTAATTCATTAAAATTTTAAAAATTATAAAATAATTATTAAATTTATCAAATTGTTATAAAACAATCACTAAACATTATTAAAATGTAACAAAATGAATATTAAAATTTCTTAAATTGTTCTATTCAAAGAAACAATTCTTGAATTGTTATAAATAGACGCGAAATCAAAATTAGAGGTTTAGAATAAATATAAATATTTAAAAGGTGGGGTACAAATTTATGATTATTCTATTTCTGTTGAAATTTTTATATATTATTTTTGCTCAACAAAAAAAAAACACATCGTTTTTACTTCTTTATTTCTATAAAACACAAGGACTAAACCGTGAAAAATGATATATTTTCGTAAAATAGAGGGACGAACTTCAAATTTAAGCTTTCTCAGTTTTTTCTTCCAATTTAAACTTATATAATTAGCATTGTTTGGTACTTTGGTTAATTCTTTTTAATTTATTCGAAAAATAAGTTTAGAGTAAATGTCATGTACCGATACACATCACTAGGGGTGGGCATTGTCGGATACCCGGAAAATCGGGTATCCGGTTCATCCGAGTACTTCATTAAACGGCCCGTGTTTCGGCCTATTATAATTTCGGGTACTTGGTTTCTTTTTTTTTATTTTTTAATTCTAAAATTAAAAAAATCACATGTTAAACACAAAAATATTTTTAAAAAAATAAACTTAAAACTTAAAAGAATATAATACAAACATAGAAAAAATGTAAGGATTTAAACTTAATTTTAGAGTGAAAATATTAAGAAACATAAAGTACAAATATAATTTTAAATATAATATATATATATATATTAAATTTTATCGGGTCGGGTCGGGTACCCGGTAAGGGGAAACTTCCAGCCCGTGCTCCGAGAAATTTGCCAGGTCGGGTACCCAGCCCAGTCGGATAATTTTTTCTGGAAATTACCCGTCATTTTAGGTTCGGATCGTCGGGTTTTCGGGTCGTATATTTTTGCCCACCCCTACACACCACTAATCATATATACTGATATATATCGCTAATTATTTTAATAATTTTTAAAATTATGAGAACCTAAGGCATGATTATTTTTTTTGAGAATAAAATACAAAACACTTTGTGACACTTTTTAGATTTTTTTTTAATTAAAATTTAACTTCTAATAAAACTTTTTTTGAATTAAAAAACAAAAATAAAAATCTAAAAATGGCAAAAAAAGGTGCTTTACTTATTTTATTCTAAAAAATAAATAATCACACTTAAAGCTTTTGTAACTTTAAAAATTATTAAAACAATCAATGGTATATACTGTCATTTATAATTAGTGGTACATATCTTTCGGTCTATATATCAAAAACCGTAATTGATTTTCAAATAAAACAGAAAACATCAGTGAACAAACAGCAGTGAGCAAAGAAAGTAGAAAAAACAAAAGAAATGAGCGTACCGATGAAAGCAAGGCAGATTTGGAGTGAATAAAGCAGCAGAGGATGAGATTTCTATATACATATATAATATCGTTAAAAGAAGAGAAGAGAAAAGGCGCGCCTGCTGCTTTGCTCGGTTCCATCAGCCTCATACCGTGTGCTGCTCTCTGTTTTTGCATTTTGACTTTGGAAAGCGCAACCAAACTGACAAAACAGGGACTAGCTTTGGCTTTGGCTTCGACTTCAACCTCACCGTTGTTTTTGGGTTCAAGTCAAACCAAACCGCTTCAATTAGTATTTTGACCCCACAGTGAAAAAGAATAAACTACATCTATTATCACCCGTCTCGTATTATTTTGACTATCGATATTTTAATTTTTTAATTACACTATTCAATTATTTAAATAATATCAATTAAGTCATTTATTATTAAAATCTAGGGTAAACTACACCGGTGGTACCTTAACTATGCCTGTATTCCTACTTTGGTCTCAAAACTATGTTTTTCGGCAAAAGAGTCCCTTCCGTTACATAGTTTTCCTGTTTTGGTCCCCGACGTTAAATAACTAACGGTTTTGCTGATGTGGCATTTTTCAATATTTTTTAAGGCTGACGTGGCATTTTTAAATATTTTTTTAATCATTTCTCTCTCCTCTTATATATTATTTTTATTTAATTTTATTCACCCAATCATATTGTGACACGTGTCACTACACCATTAGATGAAAAAACCCTCCAAATATCCTAAAAATCGGAAGTGGTGCTGCTGGGATTCGAACCCAAGACCAGCAGCACACCAAGCATGCACTTGAACCAACTAGGCTAGGCTGGATAATTGATTCAAATCTACTAACAATTATATTTAAGCTATTGTTTAAAAATGGCGGCTTCCACCTCTGAAAACGATTTGAAAACCCAAATTCCAAGCTCAAATGAAGCAGAGCAACCTCAGATTCAAGCTATTCGATTGCCAAGCATGGAGGAGATTCGTGCCCAAGATGATTTTTAACTTGTTTAGCATGAACTAATCCAACTCAAATCAATTAATTTCACCACTGTGTATTACCCAAATCAATCAAATGGGCACTTACCAGCTTCATAATTTAAATACTCTGTAACACTGATGCTCTTCATCAATGTCCAGTTTTCACCAGTACCAAGAAGAGTTGATGGAAACATCACCTGAAATAGAAATATATTACATTTAAAACTCATGGGAGAAAACAGCTCCGCATTTTAACAGCCTATTAGTCAAGGAAATTTTGACCATGATACTTACAGTATGAAATGATATATTGTCTTTTTCCATGAACTGAAACAGCTCCACATTTTCAGGATTTTTCCACCATTTTTCCCAATCAGAAGTGTAGCATGAAGTAATTGAGACGTATCCAATAGGTGCATCAAACCAGACATAGAAAACCTATCACCAAAAGGTTTTGAATGTAGAATGAAAACTGAATATTAATGACAATATGGGCTAAAGTGCCATTATTTATTGAAGCTTGAATCTGAGGTTGCTCTGCTTCATTTGAGCTTGGAATTTGGGTTTTCAAATCGTTTTCAGAGGTGGAAGCCTCCATTTTTAAACAATAGCTTAAATATAATTGTTAGTAGATTAGAATTAAGTATCCAGCCTAGCCTAGTTGGTTCAAGCACATGTTTGGTGTGCTGGTGGTCCTGGGTTCGAATCCCAGCAGCACCATTTCCCTTTTTTAGGATATTTGGGGGGGGTTTTCATCTAATGGTGTAGTGACACGTGTCACAATATGATTGGGTGAATAAAATTAAATAAAAATAATATATAAGAGGAGAGAGAAATGATTAAAAAAATATTTAAAAATGCCACGTCAGCCTTAAAAAATATTAAAAAATGCCACATCAGCAAAACCGTTAGTTATTTAACGTCGGGGGACCAAAACAGGAAAACTATGTAACGGAAGGGACTCTTTTGCCGAAAAACATAGTTTTGGGACCAAAGTAGGAATACAGGCATAGTTAAGGTACCACCAGTGTAGTTTACCCTAAAATCTAACTGATCAAGTGATGTGACAGTTAACAGAATTTTGTATAATTATACATTTTATCCCGTTACTTATATATTATATTATTTAGCCTTAATTTTAATTTAATCCTCCAATCAAATGGTGAAATGTGTCATCATTTGATTGGAGAATTTACTAAAAAATTATTTATTTAATTTAATGAATATACTCCTCCAGTAAGATTGTGAGATGTCCACATAATAAAATTTAAGGTAAATTACCTATTTAATACATAATCTATTACCATATTTCTATTTTAGCATATCATCTATTATTTTTGACAAAATGATACATAACGTTACATTTTTGTTCTGTTTTGGTACTCTACCGTTAAAAACTAACAAGATGATGATGTGGCTTGGTATAATCACAATTTTAGTCCAAGACACCTATATATTCTATAAATTTAATCTAAAATCTATCAATTTAACAACATCTTAATTTTAAAGGTAAAATTACAAATTACTCATTTTTTCTTTTATTTGTTTCTTCTTATTTATTTTTCTTCTCTCGTTGTAGTCCCATCAGTCAATCATCGAACACCATCAGATCAACTCAAACCGAACACCCAGACGCCCTCTTGAACATGTTGTGTCCTCGTCATCAAGTTTATATTAGAAAGCGATAATGGAGAAGACAGTTAAAACGGTTAGATCCAATTTTAATTTCATGGCCAAACCCCGCCATGCTCGACAAAGTTGAGATAGGGAATTCATACGGCATTATTACATCAAAAACCTATTTTATTCAATATCTAGAAAAAATGCCCCCGGACATTTATTTAGAAAAATAACTCTTAAATCTGCCACGTTTGAAGAACTCGCGTTTTGGAAATAGCGAGACACGAACTCGCGCTACACATAGAGCGAGTTCTACATACGTGGCACACTTTTCAGAATAACGAACTTAACAGAAACTCGCGTTCTACGAAACGCGAGTTCCTTGAGAATTTGAAGAGGCGGCTGAATTTATCGCGGGGAACGCGAGTTCTTTACAAATCGGACTGGCAGGCCAAGCTTCGATAGGAATGTTCGAGCATTATTTCGGGCTTATTAATCGTATATTTTTTGTAAACATTCAGTTTGGGTTCGTAGCACTGGAACGTGTCTTTCATTTGACACCAATATGGCCCAGTTTCGTTCGTTCTAAACCGACTAAAATTTGCGTCGAAAACGGTACCGTAACTTGTTTTGTGAATGATTTTGTATTTAAAAAGGTGTGATAGGCTTGGTTTATTAATCGAATATTTGTTATCCAAAAAATACGAAATTAAATATAAAATTCTAAAAAGTATGTAAAAAATTAATAAGGCAAAATAAAATATAAATAATTAAAAAATATCTTCCATAAACATAATTAAAACATATCCCCTCGTACTAATGATGTCTATGTCCACCTGTTTCGCAGCAGGGTGCACGACGATCCCGTGGCGGATTCCTTTGAATGTCATGTGCTCCAGGGTCATTCTCATCATCATCATCATCATCAGTAACATCATCTTCGTCATCGGCTCCAAGAACGTCCACAAAACGTGGACTATTGTTAGGATCGAGGCAGGTGGAGAACAAGCTGCCCGGCAGCGTATGCTCGACAATGCTATAGTCAAACTGTGATGCCAACGGTGAAACATCGAACACCGGAGAACCACTCATTGGCATGAAGAGACGATAGGCATTCGTGAAGCCGAACTCGGATGGAGGTCTCGTCTGCTGAAATGTGGAAGGACCACTCAAATTTTGAAATGATGTTCCAGACGACGAGGCCCCTACAGTGAGTTCGCGATCTTGAAATGCGCTGCATTGACTAGCTCTGGCTCAGGCTGGCTCCATGTTGGGGGCGCGGACGGTTTTGGGGAGGCACCTCAATCTCTCGTGCGCGCTCTTCGGAAGTGAGTATATGTGACTTCCTATTTTGCTGGTACCACTACATATAGTCGAAAGTGACGGCCATGACCATATCCACAATTGGTGTGAGGATGAGTGGTTGTCTGTCATATCGTGTCATCCATTATTGGACCTAGTCAGCGTGATGATGGCCCCAATGAACTTCCGTCTTTCTCTACCGCGTCAACCAATGTAATTCGTCAAAATTAGGTGGTTGTTGCGCAACCCCTTGGATGTAGCCAAATTGTCGTAGAACCCGGTCCGTAAGATGCCACTCGATAATGTCGTAGTTGATGAGTGACACTATCAGCAGCCATACGTGAGAGGGCTCCACAATGTCTGCCGGAATAATATCGCAAAATGCAATAGAAGTGTACGAAGTCCACACGAACTAAAAAAAATTAGTTGAACGTGAGTTATATGAAATTTGATTAGAGCACGGATTTGAGGAATTACAAAAATGATTCGAATTTCTAGCATTGTGTTGTATCTTGTCGATCAAAAGTATGTAGTTTCGCTACGAACTTGGCAATCCATGGTGGGTGAGTGCACCACACCATCTGTCATTAGTGGAAAATAAATAAAATCGTGAAAAATTATTTAAAAAATAAATTAAATTAAATAATTTTAATAGTACATCTGAATAAGTGGAAATAGGTACAGGGTGGGATCTCTAGGCCGCGGGCTTAAAAACGGCATCCGAACATAAGCCCAAGACTGCAGCAGCAAAAGGCATCCTCCGATTGCTTGACTGTCAGGGTCGATGGTTCTGCAAAGCTCCCTGAACAAAAAGGCCAAGACCGTTGCTCCCCAACATTTTCTTCTCGATTCAGCAAAATTAACGAGATGGTATAGCCACATCGCATGCACTTTGTTGCGGGATTTGTCAGGCATCAAAATCCTTCCAATGATTCATATGATGCGGGCACGAGCAAACCGCTGCGAAAATAATAAGTCGTGTTATAAAAATATTTAAATTAGTAAAAAAACACAAAATATATAATGAAAAATTTACCCGCTTTGTTTCGTTATCCGCATCGGGGGAGGATTGAAAAAATTTCCTCCAAAAAAGTTAGAAGGATTTTGCAACCGTCAAATTTCTCCGGCTCCACTCTCAATAGGTCAGCACATAGGGATGGTCAGTGACTATTGGCAACACCGGTAATAACCTCGACGTCCTTAGGCAACCAAAGATGATATGTAACATCTTCTAGTGTAATTGTTGCCTCACCACACAGAAGATAAAAGGTGTGCATCTCTGGCCTCCATCATTCTATTAAAGCGTTAATCAAAAGAAGATTCAACTTCGTACCACCCACGATAGTAGCGATGAGGCCAAAACTAGCTTCCTCAATAAACGATATTATTTCCAGATTCGGCACGACTGTTGAGTGTGTAAAAGTTCTATATTTAACCCATATTTATGCTGCATTCAAGCATAATTCATTGCATTTAGGATAGATTTCGTACATACATCACAATTATATAAAATGGCACAGTTGCTACTGATTTCGGTTACTTTTGCAGGTAGTTGTAGCAGATGCAGGGCAGTGGAGAAGCATAGCTGGAACACAGGACTGCAGTCGAGAAGAATGACGCTGCCATGGCAGCCAATGACGACATCCATACTGAAGGGAAAAAGTAAAGTGGAGCTCGACAAAAAGAGGAAATCAAGCCGGTTTGTCGTGGAGCACTCCTATATTTTTCTGAGCCCTAGATCAGAATGAAGGTCAAACCCAAAGTTCAAGGAAGAAACCCAAAGCAAGAAAAGAGGACGAATTAAAGACATCTGCTCTGAAGATTTAGTCTTTAATAGAGTTGTACTTTAATTTAAACTTGTATTCTTGCCATATTAGAAAACTTGAACCTAAGGCCTATATAAAGGCATGTAATTCGACCTAGGGAAGGACATCTTATTCTCTACCCGTCTTCCTCTAAACCCTAGTCGTTTTCCTCCTTCTCATCATGTTCTAAACTTCCCCTAGGGCTAAGGGTTTATTCTGTAAAGTAGTTGCAAGGATTGTATTGTTTTAGGATTTTTTCTGTTCAATAAAATAGACTTCAAGTTTGCTTATTCTGGTTTTCAACATCTTGCAAGAGTATTGAGAGAGCATTGTGAGATTATACATTTACTTAATATCAGGAGAGTTAAGTATACGAAAGGAATAAGTACGGGTTCTCCAGTTTATGGTTGAACTATCTCGGACCTAGGGATAGGACGAGGTTAAGTGGCTAAGGAAGAATTCAACAACATTGGTGTTCATCCTTCGATTCATGTCGTGAGGTATCATCAAAGACGTGTTTATCGACAGACTTGGACCTAGGGATAGAACAAGTTACAATAGGGATTCTTGCCAAGCTTGAAGTACATAGTTGTGTTATCGTTGCCGCGACATCAACAGACCGCTGCCGCCGCAGGTGCTGCCGCGACAGGAGCAACGACCGAACAGATAAACCTAGACAGTGCAACATCTACACTACTGAGCAAATCAATACTGACCTATTTTCTCTATCTTGAGTCCTTTAATCCTTTACCTTCAGTATTCTTAAATATTTCTCTACAAACAATTAAAATTATCTTCTTTCTTTCTTGTGCAGCAATTCAAGGTTAAGGCTATTTCCAGTCCCTGTGTATTCGACATCCGATACTTCGTGTATCACTTTACTACTTGCGTCGTGTACACTTGCACTCTATTGCGATAGACTCTTTTACACGCAACAAGTTTTTGGCGCCATTGCCGGGGACTGGCAACATATCTTTACCCTATTTTTACTGCACATTCTTTTAATTTTTCTGTTTTCATTTGGATTGTTTACCTTGTGCTTTTCACAAGGTTTTTCGTTTTCTTATGCGCAGATCAAGACGAGGCAAGGAACTTGAGTATCAACTAGATCCTGAAATCGAACGCTCGTGCAATCTTAGAAACTGAGTCCGACTTTTGATAGCCATAAAGGATTACCTTGAGAAACAATTAGAAGCCATGCATAACGGGAGGAACAACCAAGAAAATCTCGAAGGTTCTGAAGATCCTATTGGGAATGAAGGAAACATACAGTCAGCCGCTGCCGCGGCCGCACACAGGTTCTACTGTGATTACATGATCAATGATCATGTGGAACTGGAGACCACCCTGCCAGACGTGGAAGCTGAAAACTTCGAGCTAAAACCTGTCATGTTCAGCATGATTAATTCTGCTGGCCAGTTTAGTGGTGCTACTACAGAGGATGCCAAAGAACATTTGAAAACATTCCAAGAAATCTGTGGATCGTTTAGACTACCAGGAGTAAATCCAGAGATACTGAGGCTTCGGTTATTTCCTCATTCATTGAGGGATAGAGAAAAAACTTGGTGGAACAAACTAACGTCGGGTTCAATACGAACTTGGGCAGATTTAACTCGTGAATTTTTATCTTGTTTTAATCCTTCCTATTTATCTAAGCGATTACGTAACGAAATTGCTACTTTTAAATAGGAAGACGACGAGCCAATGCACGAGGCATGGGACAGGTTTACTACTCTTCTGAGGAATTGCACGATGCACGTATTCCTTGTTTGAAATCAAGTCATCAAATTCTACAATGCTGCCAACCTACAAACTCGCATGAGAATCGATTCAGCAGCCAATAGGTTGTTGTTGGATAAAGATCCAGATGAAGCCATGGTAGTGTTAAAGAATTTGGCGAAGAGTGAAGAGCAATTTCCCACGTTGAAGAGAGGTAAACGAGTGCTAGTTGTAAAGGATTATGAGGCCGATAACTCCCTAAAGACACAGGTTGCGTACCTCACAAAGGCAGTAAAGAATTTGCTAAAGAAAGATTCAAAGCATGTCTACTCTGCAGAAGAGGTATGTGAAACTTGCAATGGGAATCACAGTTCGGAAGATTGCCTGCTACAGCTAGAGGAAGGGATGTATGTTGGAAACTTCAACAAGCAAAGGAACTATGACTCCAACAATTACAATCCCAACTGGAGGAAAGACCCCAAGTTCTCCTGGAGCAACCCAAACAATACCCTGAATCCTCAAGTACAGAACACTCAAAATCATGGTGCACCTAGAATTCTGACTCGGCAGCAACCGCAACAGCCGCCGGCACCCACACCTAGTATACTGGAGCAGACTTTGGCCACATTTATGTCACAGACAGGAGCTTACATGGCAAACATGGATCACTTCGTTAAAAAGATTGAATCATTTAGGATAAAACAGAGATGAGAATGACCAACCATGAAGCTACACTGAAATCATTGGAGACACAAATGGGTCAGGTTTCCCAACATATTAAGCCAAGGCAGAACGGAGGATTCCCTAGCGATGCGGAGGTTGCTAGACAACCCACACATGAGCAGTGCAAAGCCATTACAACATGGAGTGGGAAACAACTGCCAGGGCCGGAGAAAAGGCTGAACCAATTAAGAAACCAGCCCTAGAATCGACTGCCGCAAACGCTGCCCCAACAGACGATAAACAGCCTGCTACCGCCACAGCTGTCATAACAGCAGAAGGGACAGGGGAGAAGAATGAAGAACCTAAGCCTCCTCAGATTCGAATACCATGGGAAGGACGCATTGAAGATTATCGTCCTCCACCTCCTTTTCCACAACGACTACAGAAGCAGAAACAAGAGTTCCAGCTTAAAAAAAGCTATGATATTTTTAAGCAGGTTCACATCAATATACCTCTGTTAGATGTCATCAAGGAGATGCCCGATTATGCCAAATTTCTCAAGGATGCTATGTCGAAGAAATCCAGACTTGGGGAATTTAAGACGGTTAAAATGACAGAAGGATGCACGACTATTCTGCACAGGCATCCACCCCAGAAAAAGAAAGATCCTAGGAGCTTCATAATACCGTGTATAATTGGTGATAAATTCGTGGGTAAGGCACTTTGTGATCTAGGTGCTAGTATAATTTAATGCCAAAATCTGTATTTCAGAAATTAGGTATTGGACGAGCACGACCCACAACAGTTATGCTGCAGCTGGCAGACCGCTCTTACGTGCAACCAGAAGGGAAGATTGAAGATATCCTAGTAAGAGTGGATAAGTTTATTTTTCATGTTGACTTTCTTGTTTTAGATTGTGAAGCAGATGAGAATGCACCAATCATCCCGGGGCGACCCTTCTTAGCCACAGGCAGATCACTGATTGATGTAGAAAAAGGGAGAACTTACAATGAGAGTGAATGATCAAGAGATCAAGTTAAATGTTCTCCAAGAAATAAAACACGTTGATGCAGAAGAAGAATGAAAGGCTATCACTGAAGTAATCCTTCACCAACCATGCATCAGGTCGTGCTGCCATGATATCAAGTTTGGTCACTGCCACAGCAGCCACCTGGAAGACTCTCACGGCAGCAGCTCCTCAGATTCTGAAATATCTGACACTAAAGGTAATGAGGAGGTAAACTGGATAGGCAATCGTCCAGGTAAGTTATTCGAGCCCTTAAACTATACCTCGAATGAACACATCATCCAAAATCCCTCAACTGTAGAACCACATGTTCTAGACCTTAAGCCCTTGCCAGGGTAGCTCAAATATGTTTTTCTTGGATTAAATGATACGTTGCCCGTAATCATCTCTTCCAAGTTTATGCAGGAACAGGAACAATAGCTTATAGGGATGTTGCATCAGCACAAAAGGCTATTGGATGGACGATAGCTGCTATCCAAGGCATCAGTCCAGCATTATGCATGCGCAAAATTCTCTTAGAGGATGATCATAAGCCGACCATTGATGCCCAGAGATGCTTGAATGATACTATGCGAGAAGTGGTTCGAAAAGAAATTATCAAATGGCTAGACGCTGGGATAATTTATGCCATCTTGGATAGTAAGTGGGTGAGCCCGATGCAATGCGTTCCTAAGAAGAGAGGAATAACCGTGGTGACCAATGAAGAAAACGAATTAATCCCAACCAGGACTGTGACCGGTTTGAGGGTTGGTATGGACTACCTGAAACTTAAAAAAGCTACCCGGAAGGACCATTTTCCCCTACCTTTTATTGATCAAATGCTCGATAGATTAGCGGGAAGCCTTATTATTGTTTTTTGATGGTTACTCAGGTTATAACCAAATAGCCATCGCACCGGAGGATTAAGAGAAAACGACTTTCACTTACCCATACGATACTTATGCTTTTCAGAGAATGCCATTTGGACTCTGCAATGCACCAGCAATGTTCCAGAGGTGTATGATGGCGATATTCTTCGACATGGTGGAGGATTTCCTGGAAATATTTATGGACGATTTTTCTGTCTTTGGAGACAATTTTGAAAACTGCTTAGGCAACCTACAGAAGGTGCTCGAAAGATGCGAGAAAGCGAACTTGGTATTAAATTGGGAGAAATGTCACTTCATGGTGGATGAAGGGGTAGTCCTAGGCCACAAGGTAAGCTGCCGCGGCATAGAAGTCGACAGAGCCAAAATAGAAGTGATTGAAAAGCTGCCGCCACCCACCACAGTCAAGGGAATTCGAAGTTTTTAGGGCATGTTGGGTTTTATCGAAGGTTTATAGCAAATTTTTCGAAAATCACCAAGCCTCTATGCCACCTACTAGAGCAGAATCGTCCATTTGACTTCAATACTGAATGTACTGAGGCATTCAGAATCCTGAAAGAGAAGCTAGTAACAGCCCCAATCGTATAGCCACCGGACTGGAGTTTGCCATTTGAAATTATGTGTGATGCCAGTGATTACGCTGTAAGGGCAGCACTTGGGCAAAGAAAGGACAAGTTGTTCCACGTAATTTATTACGCCAGCAAAACACTAAACAACACTCAAGTAAATTATACCACAACAGAAAAGAAACTGTTAGTAGTGGTGTATTCAATTGACAAGTTCCGTTCATATATACTTGGAACGAAGGTGGTGGTCCACACAGACCACTCTGTACTGAAGTATTTGTTTGCTAAAAAAGATGCAAATCCCAGACTGACACGTTGGATTCTGCTGCTGCAAGAGTTCGACGTAGAAATCAAGGATAAAAAGGGGACAGAGAACCAAGTTGCAGATCACTTGTCAAGATTAGAGAGGGGAAAGAGTCTGCCAACAGACAAGACACACATACTGGAGACCTTCCCTGACGAACAATTGTTCGCTGCCACGAGCACTGTCGCGACAGCCATGGCGGTAGGTAAGTTTTCTGAACTCCCCTGGTATGCTGATTTCGTTAATTATATAGTTAGCGAAATATTTCCCCCTAAAGTTAATTATCAAGCCAGGAAGAGGTTCCAAAATGATGTTAAGCATTATTATTGGGACGAACCTCTTCTTTTCAAACATTGTGCAAATCAGATAATTTGGAGGTGTGTACCACAGGATGAGCAGGAAGCTGTGCTCCATATATGGAGGACACTTAGGTGGTAACAAAACTGCTGCCAAGGTTTTGCAGTCTGGTTTTTATTGGCCCTCATTGTTTAAGGGTGCCCAAGCATTCTACAAAGGCTGTGACAAGTGTCAACAGACTGGAAACATCTCAAGGAAACATGAAATGTCGCTGCAAAACATACTTGAAGTCAAGATCTTCGACGTTTGGGGATTGATTTCATAGGACCGTTCCCAGCATCATGTGGGAATCTATATATCCTCATGGCAGTAGACTATGTGTCCAAATGGGTTGAAGTGATCGTCACACAGAAAAACGATGCCAAGACTGTTCAGAGATTCCTACACAAGAACGTTTTCTCCAGATTTGGCATACCTAAGGCGATCATCAGTGATGAAGGGAGACATTTCGACAATAGGGTAATAGTTGCTGCCTTAAGAAAAATATGGCGTAAAGCATCGGATCGCAACAGCTTATCACCCTCAGACATTTCGAAAGGACTGGTCCCTACACCTCAATGATGCACTCTGGGCCTATAGAACATCATTTAAGACTCCATTGGGAATGTCACCCTACCGGCTGATATATGGAAAAACATGTCATATACATGTTGAGATAGAGCACAGAGCTTACTGGGCCATCAAAGCAGTGAACATGGACTTTGAAAAGGCAGGCCAAAAGGTTACTTGACTTGAATGAGATTGAAGAAATTCGAGCAATGGCCTACGACAACACAATGATTTACAAGGACAAGACAAAGAGGTGGCATGACAAGAAACTGCTGCCACGCACTTCTGCCCAGGGCAGCTTGTGTTGTTATTCAACTCTAGGTTGAAAATCTTCTTAGGGAAGCTGAAATCTAGATGGTCCGGCCCTTTCCAAGTTGTGCAAGTTTTTCCTCATGGTGCAATCACGATCAAATCCCTAAAAGATGGGCACCAATTTAATGTCAACGGACATAGACTGAAGCATTATCAGGGGACTGAAGCCCCAAGAATGCAGGAAGTGGTTACTTTAGGAGATGCCCCTCAAGGAAATAAGGGAAATAAGAAGAGGAGAAGAAGTGGGCCAACCCACCATCTCACCAGCAGCCCCAAAAGCCCAAAGGATGAGTCTGTCGTCACAGCATGTCAACAGCTGTCACGACAGACGCGGAGAAGACAACCTGTCACCACACTGTCACGGTAGACACGCAAACGCGTAACAGACGCGCAGCAGATATGGAAACGCGTGACAGACGCGTCAAAAACTACGTAACAGTTGGTCCCGTTATTCGCGCCTGCCGTTACAGCTCCAACGGGCAGCAACCCCTTCATCTATATAAACCCCATTTTACTATTCATTTTTACCTCACTTTTACTCCCTCAACTTGCTTCCTCTATAGATCTCAGATTTTTCTTTCAATTTTTTCTACGATCTTGCAACTATGAGTACCAGAAACACAAGAAGAAGTGTTGCCTCCACCTCTGCCGCAGCAGTAGGCACACCCAGCCACGACAGAATCCCTAACAGTTTTGCCACCTCCGACTTCAATGACCGCTACTACACCTCCTTCCAAAAAAAGGAGATGTGGGAAGAGAGAGGGTTCATCTACACCAAACGCATGGAGAACCTCGGGCTCGAACCATTCATCGCTCGCAAGATCAGAGCCCTTAAATGGCAGATGTTTGCTGCCCAACCAGAGGAGATGAATGTCACTTTGTCAGAGAATTCTACGCTGCCGTCGACAGCAAAGATACGACAACTGTGAAAGTGCGTGGTAAGGAAGTCCCTCTTGAGCCGGAATACATCAATACCCTCTACGGAATCTACGTTGACAAACGGAAGGACGAACATAAGAGGTTCATGGAGAGCCTATCGTCAAAGGACTACGATGTTGTTATGGAAGAACTGACAGAGGAGGGGACTCAGTGGAATACAGACCCAAAACAACCACGAACGGTGAAACACGCTCAACTCACTCCCGAGGCAAAACTGTGGAACTACTTCGTGAAGAAGAGGATAATGCCTTCTTCCCACAACATCAAAGTTGATCAACTCAGGTTAGCTCTCGTTCATTCCATTTTAAACGAGAGACCCATTAATGTCGGTCGTTATATTCGGGAGGGGATTTTAGACTGTGCCCTTTGGCCATCGGGACCCCTTGTCTTCCCCTACCTCATCACTGAAATCTGTCGTGGCCACAACGTCCCTGAAATTGCTGAATATTACAAGTTTCGAGGTAAAGGATGGACGGAACGCAACATTTTCAGTCTGGTGGAGCTGAAAGCTGCCACACCCATCTCCTGCTTCAACCCGTCTATCGTGGCAGAGGAACCAGCAGAGCCCATAGAACCTGCCGCCCCAGAGTAGCGGCAGCCCACAACAGCAGCTCATCCACTCAAATCCTAGCCACCCTGCAGAAGATGGAGGAACGGTAGCTGGGTCTGATGAGTTTTGTCAGAGACTTCACAACAACAACAGTACATTTTTTTCAAAACGATTTAAATTTTGCAAATGTACAGTTTCATGTTTTCCCCGAGCACTATTTTAATATCCCTACACCTGCCCATACCCCTACCCCTGCTGCCACACCAAAAACACCATCTGTTGCGTCCACTCCAACCCCGGCCGCGACAGCTGAATGTGGCAGCCACACCGCCGCTGCCTCTGCCAGAGGAGAGAAGCGAAAGAAGCCATAGTCCGACCTTGATGAGTTTATTGCTGGTTTCCCTTCCTCCTCAATCTGGGAGGAATCTGATGGCGAGCCCTCTGTCAAGAGGAACCTTTCAAAGGAGTTCACTCCGATGAAACGGCAGAAGCCCAACACCGGTGACGGACCATCCAGCCAGGGTAAGACTGGCAGCAGCAGTGGCAGCAGCAGCAGCAACGACAACACTTAAAATTAAGTTTCTATCTTATTTTTGTTGTCTGTTGTTTTATTATAATTGTGATGTTTTTATTTTATGTTTTTTATTATCTGTCATCATGCATTGAGGGCAATGCAACCCTTGAGTTTGGAGGTGGCATCCCTCCAGTAATGAAGTGTCTATTATGTTTAAAAATTGTGTCTAAGTATTTAGTTTATTTTTGCTTAAAAATTAAAAAAATATGAAAATTTGGCTTAAGTCTTTGAACTTAACTTACCTGCTACGACATATGTTGTCGTGATAGTTCCTTTAGGAAATTTTAGGATCTGTTTAGAGCCTTGCTATAGTTCTACCTTGTACAACACTCTTTGTGACTCTCGTGTCTTCTAGATTACTCTAGTATACTGGAATAGGAATGTTTACCCACTTGAAATTGCCCCTATAGGCGACTATCACTGGCTCTAGGAAAACAAACAAAGAAAGAAACATATTCAGACTCAATTGCTTGCAAAACTGCCTTGCACTTATTTTAGGAGATTTCTTTTTTAGCTAAGTTAGAAAAAACTAAAGGAGCCTAAGAATTGCCTCTAGAAAAGATGCAATTAAATCAAGAGTCAGAAAAAACTAAAGGAGCCTAAGAATTGCCTCCAGAAAAAATTGAAATGGCATAACCTCAAGTTTGTAGGCATAACTATTCTTATATACTAAGGTAGTCTAGATGAATAAGTGTTCACAAAACCTGCACACACTCCACAAGAATTATAGCATGGTTCCGAATGAATCCAGAAATGCACAACAAGGTATTGCTCTTGATAGAATATAACTGGTAGGTAATGTAGAGTTCACTGATTTAAGCCAAAATAAAAAAATATTTCATTTTAAGTTAGGTAATATTTGCTTGAGGGCAAGCAAGAACTTGAGTTTGGGGGGTGTTTAGTGTGTAAAAGTTCTATATTTTACCCCCTATTTAAGCCATAGTTCTGCTACATTCAAGCATAATTCATTGAATTTAGAATAGATTTTGTATATACATCACAATTATATAAAATGGCACAGTTGCTACTGATTTCGGTTACTTTTGCAGGTAGCTGTTGTAGCAGACGCAGGGTAGTGGAGAAGCAGAGCTGGAACACAGGACTGCAGTCGAGAAGAATGACGTTGTCGTAGCCGTTGCCGTGGCAGCCAATGACGACAACCATACTGAAGGGAAAAAGTTAAGTGGAGCTCGACAGAAAGAGGAAATCAAGCCGGTCTATCGTGGAGCATTCCTATATTTTCTGAGCTCTAGATCAGAATGAAGGTCAAGCTCAAAGTTCAAGGAAGAAACCCAAATCAAGAAAAGAGGACGAATTAAAGACATCTACTCTGAAGATTTAGTATTTAATAGAGTTGTACTTTAATTTAAACTTGTATTCTTCCCATATTAGAAAACTTGAATCCAAGGCCTATATAAAGGCATGTAATTCGACCTAGGGAAGGACATCTTATTCTCTAGCCGTCTTCCCCTAAACCCTAGTCATTTTCCCCCTTCTCATCATGTTCTAAACTTTCCCTAGGGCTAAGGGTTGATTCTGTAAAGTAGTTGCAAGGATTGTATTGTTTTAGGATTTTTTCTGTTCAATAAAATAGACTTCAAGTTTGCTTATTCTGGTTTGCAACATCTTGCAAGAGTATCAAGAGAGCATTGTGAGATTATACATTTACTTAATATTGGGAGAGTTAAGTATACGAAAGGAATAAGTACGGGTTCTCCAGTTTATGGTTGAACTATCTCGGACCTAGGGATAGGACGAGGTTAAGTGGCTAAGGAAGAATTCAACAACATCAGTGTTCATCCTTCGATTCACGCCGGAAGGTATCATCAAAGGCGTGTTCATCGACAGACTTGGACCTAGGGGTAGGACGAGTCACAGCAGGGATTCTTGCCAAGCTTGAAGTACAGAGTTGTGTGATCGCTGCCACGACATCAACAGACCGCTGCCGCCGCAGGTGCTGCCGCGACATGAGCAACGACCGAACAGGGAAACCTAGACACTGCAACACCTGCACTACTAAGCAAATCAATACCGACCTATTTTCTCTATCCTGAATCCTTTAATCCTTTATCTTCAGTATTCTTAAATATTTCTCTACAAACAATTAAAATTATCTTCTTTCTTTCTTGTGCAGCAATTCAAGGTTAAGGCTATTTCCAGTCCCTGTGATTGGACATCTCATACTTCGTGGATCATTTTACTACTTGCGTCGTGTACACTTGCACTCTATTGCGATAGACTCTTTTACACGCAACAACGACCGTGATACGATTAATGTATATTGTCAATGCGCGTTCCTAGTTCTTAAAAAATAAAAATAAGACGCAAAATAAATAAATAAAATAAGGGAAAAATTAATATAAAATTCAAAATATAAAGAATATTACCTTAGGAGTCCCCCGTCAATAGTCGAACATGTGTCGTTGGTCTAGCCACAATAAACTCGCCATTTGTATCGTATTATAAAAAATATTAGAGAAGAAGAAGAAGAAGAAAAACTCGCGATTTGTGATTTGTGTGTGGGGTAGGGATGTAGGGCCGACAATTTATAGAAGGAATCATGCCCCCTCGGAAGTGATAATAAACAGAACTCTCGTTTTACAGGATGCAAGTTCTATTGAAAAGACGCGACATTTTATCAGACTCGTATACTGAACGGACATGAAGGATCTCGCGTTCTGTAGAAAGTAAGTTAGAGAAGAACTCGCGCTTCGCAGGACGCGAGTTCACAGGTTTTTCATTCGCAGTAAGTTTTTTTATCTTATTTATTATTTAATATTATTAATATATTATATTAATAATATATATAATATTTATAATAAATTAAGTTAGTTTTTATTTTATAAGTTTTATAATATATTTGAATATTCCCAACAATATTTATAATAAAGTTAGTGGTAGTTTTATAAAATAAGTTTTATTTATAATAATATGAATAATATAATTTAAATGATATATTTTCATTTAATATCGGATTTGAATATTCCTTTTTACAATTAAAATCGAATTTGAATATTACTATAATACAAGTTTTTTTATCTTATTTATTATTTATAGTAATATGAATAATATAATTATAAATGATATATTTCCATTTAAAATTGGATTTAAATATTCATTTTTTACAATTTAAAGGATTTGAGTATTTCTTTACAATTAAAATGATAAAATCGCATTTGCAACCAACCAACATTTTTTAAAGAAATTGAAACTTGTTCTGATGTCGATGATCATCATGAAGGTGATGCTAATGACCGGTCCTCACGAATCTTGTCTTGCATCCGATGCCTGTCTTGAATCTTGGAGGTCTATTGGATATTGTCACTTGCCTGCCATTCAAAAAGATCTCGAATTTTTCGATATTGTGATTTGTTGTTGTCGATCATCGTGAACAAAAATACAGAATAGTTAACATCTGCTCAACATATATATGCAACTACAAATAACAACAAATCACAATATCGGGAAAATTAGTTTTGGAATAAATTTTCCAGATACGTGATTTGTTGGCAATAGTAGTTACAATCGAAAACTTCACGCACAGATTGAGAAGGCAATTTTTTTCTCGACTGAGTGTTCCTCACCTTCCTCGATCAGCTGGTATTTATAGAAGCAGAAGTCGCTGATGACGTGGCAAATTCTCACTCTGTGAAACGCGAGTTCTGTAGAAAATTACTCTTCGTAAAATGCGAGGTCACTAACACGTCAGGAATTCGATTCCTACCAAAGTCGCTCTTTACAGAACGCGATTCTCCTTGGGAAACGACGGATTTTGCAAGACACGAGTTTGGTCTATATATACTCAAATGTTGTTGAATATTTGCACTTGTATTGATTTGCAAAATTTGAGTATTCGAATGATTAGAAAATCTGTTGAGTAGAAGACGTGGTGCAATGTATCGTCTGTGTTTGTGCAACATGATCGACAAATCACAATATCGGGCAACTTTTGTTGTTTTTGTCCAGTGAAACATTACATGGCGGGAGTGTGAAAGGGTACATTTGTTGAGTCAAGAAGATGATGCAGTGGCTTATGGTGGACCAATGACCAACAAATCACAATATCCGGAAACGCGTGGTGGTGTATCACGAAAGTGATCGTTACCGCGAAATCATGGCGGGTGCAACTTGAGGTGTCCTATCTAGGGTTCTCTCTGATGGCGGGTGCAAATTTATTTGATACTGCGGGTCAAAGCTTCTACCATTTTTTGTGTTTTCGAAGCTATATTAAGACCCCCGCATGTAACGTTGTTGGTGACATTTGTATCGTGGAAGATGATGATTATCGCGTGCTCACGAAATTCACGAAGCTATAATATTTTCTTGTCTGGACATATTATATTGGTCGTAGTATACCAAAGACGTAATAGTTTCTCGTCTCAGCATATTATATCGATCGACATCGACATATATATACCGAGGCAAGCCAAAAGTCGTGTTATATAAAACTCGTGTTCTACAAAATGCGAGTTCTCCTGACACGTCGAGAATCACACCACTAGCATTATTACTCCTATAAAAAACCACAAATTGAAGTTTTATTCTCATGTCTATTTCACCAAAACATGCAACTCAACTATTTGCTCCTCTCATGGCTAAATTTTTCGCAACATTTTATTTTCTCGGTACCTATTTCGACTCAACAATCACCAGCAAAATGTCCCTCGACGATTTATGGCAGTTGATATCAAACGAGGTTAGTAAACGCACTGACAAGCAAATATCTTGTGTTGGTGCTCTCGAGTTTGATCTTGGAAATACAGTTCATGAGCAGTCTTGTGAGTGGTCTCGCGATCAACGACCAACCTGCTCGCCTAAAAGGGTAGTGATCGACAACGCTGAACTATATCGGTTCGAGGGGGATAATTCTGACGAAGAACCGCTCAGGTAACCCAGACCCGAAGGCGACGAGCAAAGGCCCTTGTATAAAGAATCATAAGACGTGATCATTCCACCAGGGTCCTTAGATTTAGAAGGCAACGAAGAACACCCGACAACAAGCAACGTTCCAATATCGGCCATACCTATTTTTTATTACCAGCCACCATCACACTTCACAACGGTTGATATAGATGCATTAGACGTTCCAGAATTTTCACAATACAAAACAATTGACGGCAAAATCAACCGTGTTGATGGTGAACTGGCCATTGGGATGACGTTCTTTACAAAAGAACTGGCGGTGGCCGCAATTAAGCAGTACAACATTCGTCAGGCTATTACGACGACTGTGGAGAAAACCCCAAGCGAGTTTCTACAAGGCGGTGTGCGCCCACAAGAATCAAGGATGTAAGTGGAAAATTCATGTATCTCAATTGAAGAATGCGGGCGGCCGGTGGAGAATCACAAAATTGGAAGAGCCCTATACATGCATCGTTACTAGCCTAAGTCAGGATCATAAGAACCTGGATGTGCACGTCCTCTGCGACACCTTCATGCCACTGGTAAAAGCAAATCCCCGGGTGACGGTTCGCGTCTGTCAGGCTGAAGCTCAACAAGTACACTGCTACTATCCTAAATATTATAAAGCATAGTATACAAAGAACCGGGCCGTAGAAAAACTGTTTGGCCAATGGGAGGAATCTTATAAAGAGTTGCACCTATGGCTAAACCTAATGCAGAAACACATACCCGGAACGATTGTCAAACTTGATACGGTTCTGGCATACGAAAATGATCATGTCGTTCGAGGTGCTTGTCAATTCCACCAGCTATTTTGGACATTCACGCAGTGCATTAATGCATTCAAGCACTGCAAACCGATGGTTCAAATCGATGGTACATGGTTGTACGAGAAATATACACAAGTCCTACTTTTGGAGGTTGCACAAGACGACAATCGGAAAACCGTTCTTGTAGCCTTTACAATAGTCGAAAAAAAGGATATCGAGTCTTGGGTGTTCTTCCTTAAGAACCTACAGAAACATGTTCTTTCTCATGTAATGCGGGCAAGGGACGATGGGACATGTCTTATTTCCGATAGAGGCATAACGATCTTGTGGGAAATAGAACATTTGGGCGATTCTTGGAAGCCTTCCTACATTTACCACCGTTTCTGCTTGTGACACATTGCGGCGATCTACTTGCAGCAGTACAAGGACCATGATGAACGTGCTCTGGTGCTTCGAATGGGTACGTCTTTTAGTTCATTTTCATTTACGATATATTTGCATGTGTTGTTTGCCTCTAACTATTCAACTGTCATTTCCTAGGCAACTTGCATTACGTACAGGAGGTAGAGGAGTTGTTCGAAAAACTGAGAGCCAGAAATAAAAATGGCACAGACTACCTTGCCAAAATCCCGAGGGAAAAATGGCTTTGATCATATGATGGAGGTAAACGATATGGTCACATGACAACGAACTTGGATGAGTGACGCATTTGCCTATCACTTCCGTTATCAAAGCGACCTACTATCGTTTGGCTACCCTATTTGCAACCTTGGGAAGGCAAGCAACTGAGTACATGGCAGGTGGCCACAAAGTCCACCCGGACTTTCGCAAAAAAAATTACAAACTCAAGTGCGCCATTCAAATGAGATGACTGCAACTCTCTTCTCGCGAGAAGGACATTTGTTCAGTGTTTTAGAATTTTTGAGGCCATTGGAAGGCATACAACACAACGCGTACGTGGTAGATCTTAGGCAAAGAACCTGCTAGTGCGGAGTATTCCAAACATTCAAATACCCGTGTGCACACGCCATTGCTGCTTGTTCAAACCAACAGATTAACTACATGAAACTGCTTGATCTGATATACTTACTTGAATAGTATTCAATGTTTACGAAAAAGAGTTTCCTCCCATCGGAAATGAAATTGATCCTTATGTCGTTGACGTTGAACTGAGCATACGCCCAGATCCAGCACTAATAAGAGAAAAGGGACGCCCACGATCGACACGAATTTACTGTGCCGAGGTTCTGGTCGAACATAGAGAAAAAACCGGACAAAAGAAACATTGCAGTATATGTAGAATCCCAGACACATGTGTAACAAGTGCCCTAATCGCTCGGGCCCTCGTATCAACTAAGATATTGTAATTTCTTACTGTCTGCGTCCCTCAACTATCGGTTAAAAAATTAGTCTAATTCGTTTTAAAAATTCTCTTTCTACAGAAAGCGAGTTCCCCGCGAGTTCCACGCTTTCGAACCCTTTTCAAGGAAAATTTTATACCATTCCCCATATATCGTGCGTGTCAATATCAGTCTCAAATAGAAGATAAGTTCCACTACAACGCCTGCAAGGTCAAAAATTGTGATAATTCTCTGATTAAAAACCTCGAAAATCTGGCAGAAGAAGCCTATGAGGCTATCTTATACTTTCATTCATTCAACAAACAAGCTACCATATCGTTTTCGACGCGAATTTTAGTCGGTTTAGAACGGATGTAACTTGGCCATATTGGTGTCAAATGAAAGACATGTTCCAGTACTACGAACCCAAACTAATGTTTACTAAAAATATACGATTAATAAGCCCGGAATATTGCTCGAACGTGCCTATCGATGCTTGGTCTGTCGTGCTGATTTGCAAAAAACTCGCTTTCTACAGAAAGCGAGTTCCCCGCGATAAATCCAGTCGCCTCTTCAAATTCTCAGGGAACTCGTGTTTTCCAGACCGCGAGTTTTTGTTAAGTTCGTTATTCTGAAAAGTGTTGCCACGTATGAAGAACTCGCTTTCTGCGTAGCGCGAGTTTGTGTCTCGCTATCCTCAAAACGCGAGTTCTTCATACGTGACAGATTTGGTGGTCATTTTTCTAAATAAATGTCTGTGGAGCTATTTTTCTAGATATTGAATAAAAATAGGTTTTTGATGTAATAATGTCAATTCATACTTTTAAAATATCACATGGTTTATATTAGATTCTGAACAAGTTATCCGTGAAAATGGTTTCAAAAATCGTGGTTTTGAACTCAGGGTAAAATATATTGTAATTATTGAAATTTGGTGGTTAGAGTTTTTGGGGAAGAAGAAAGAAAAAAAAGAAAATTTAGAGGTTTAAATTTTTTTAAAATAGCCACTGAATTTTCATTAAACCATAAAAAAATTCAATTACAACGCAATCAAGAAAAAGAAAATTTGGGTTAAAATAACCCAAAAAATTCTTACAACTCAAAACAATGAAAACGAAAATTTCTATGGAAATACGCATACCAACGAAAATCCAAAGCTTCCTGAATCTCCTTGTCTCTGTCCAAACGAGACGCATAAAGAAGGAAGGAGTGGTGCGCGATCCATTCTGTCAGACAAAAGGTACCGCTACTTAGGACTGATTTTATCGGCAAACAGCCATCAACGAGTGGGGATAAAACATTCCAAGTGACCACCGACAGCACCATGAATCAGAAGCTAGCGCTGAGTGAATATTTGTGCGAACAACAATCAAACGCTAGGGTATGCTGAAACCTGCCACGAAGACAGATGAACCAAACAAAACAAAAAAAACAAAATCATGTCACAAAGACAGAAGAAGAAGCGTGTCACTAGGACAGAGAAAGAGCGTGCTACAGAAGTAGAGATTCTTATTGAAATGAAAACAAGAAAACTGATAAAATCGGTGGTCGACAACCAATGCGAAGATTGATTACCGACCATCGATTAAAGAGATTGAACAAAAAGGAAAGCGGCTAGAATTGAAACAATTTTGAGAAAGGAGCGGCTATGGTCTTTTGAGAGAGACGATTAGGTTTTTTGTATAAACAAAAATTTATTTAGAGTTTTAAAAACTTAAAATTTTAAAATAATGACTAAATTAATAGAGTTGGACCAAATTAAAAATGAATCATGTCACTATCTTTATTAATTTTTAACGGTTAAGATACCAAAACATAACAAAAATATAATGTCAAATATCAATTTACTAAAAATAATAGATGAAGTATTAAAATAAAAATACAATAATAAATTGAGTACTAAATGAGTAGTTTCAAGGCGTAATTTACATGTTATCTAAATGTTAAAGATTAAATTTATTAAATTGATCAAATTGACATGCTTTATAAACACGAAACTTAAATTTATTATATATCCAATGAAATGATATGAAATAATGAAAAACACTAAAGTAATTTTTTAAAGAGGGTGTGTGAACTGCGGGTTTTTAGGTTAACAGTTTAATTATAAAAATAATAAAATTACCCTTTTAATTTTCATAAAATATGAATATCAAATTCTAACAAATTAAAGTTTACACAGCTACATCGATTAAAAAAAATACACAGTTACAGAAAAGCAACTTTTTTGCTTCTGTTATCTATATGGAATATTGATCTTCAGGGAAATGCTAAGGTGCGGACGTGTTTTAAAAAATAATTAACATAAATTTTTACCAGTTAAGTAACTATTTAAGTTAGATTAGATAATAATTTAAGTAGAAATAAAATTCTTACCATCTAATTAAGAATTTATGTTATAACACAAATTCTTATTATCTGGATAAAAATTTAAGTTAAAAATTAACATTCTTTCTTTATCCATAACATTTTAAGTTATAACCAAAATTCTTACCATTTAGATAAGATTTTATGTTTTGAATTTTACTCTTAAGTAAAAAATTATGTTATACTGCAGCACCTCCGTTGATCTTCTGCTCATCAATTTAATGGTACAGTCTGACAGTATTTCCCAATTAAACCAAAAAAGTAAGAATATTAAAATATGAATTCTAGATTTATGGAATGCCACATTATAGAAACAATGAGATAAACTTACTAAAACATCCCGCAAAAAGGGATCACAAATAAGTATACATACAAGGTTATAGTAATTAAAATGATGTCTTCAGAATTAACAAGAACAAAAAAAAAACAAGTTCTTCAGCAATCAAAGCCATGGTTCTAATCACTTATGGTTTTCAAACACTGTTTTCTTACTAGAACGATGAACGAAGACGATACAGGTATGGGACATTTCTTCTTTTTACATACGATGATAACATTAACATATATGATGATGCAAACGAAAATGGCGTGGCACGGCTATTGCCTAGTAGAAGCAGAAGAAACTCGGAAAGGTTACTAAGTATGCAGCGCCATGAATAGATTCTGCTTACGAGCATGCTCCGGGATAAGTTTCTTCACAACATCAGGAGGGACGCCAGACAGCTCTGCCAATTTAAGGGGAACAAAGAGTTGAGAAAGAATTCAACCATGTATGTTACTAGAGTTTTGCTTTTGTAATACTTGTATTGTACTTAACTTCAGGATATTGCATATACTGTATGTTGCAAGAAATCTGATTTCTCAGTGATGTAAACGCGCAGCAGTGTATCAATCTGCTTTTAAGTATTTTTAACTACCAAGTGAAACTCACCTTGTGGCTTAAAATTGAAGAGTGGTGGGAGAGGACGGCCATTGGGAAGTCGAGTGTTCGGGTCCCTCAGTTCATCAAAGAATGGGTGAATGCAAGCCTCCAACTGCAGTAATATTGCAGTCGGAAGATATATAAAAAAACGATTACTGAATGATAATTTTTGAAGTTACTACTCAACACAGCATAAGCAAGAATATCATAACTTACAGCAGTGCATCGTAAATTGGGAGAGTACTGGAAAAACCTACAGACAAGGTCCACTGCTTCCGGAGGCAAACGCTTTTGGAAGACCTGTTGCAAGAAAATGCATTATGGGGTTTAATAGGAAACCATATGATAAGGAGGGCATAAATTATGAAAAAGAGAAAAGTACACATGTACCTTGTGCCATGGATGGGGCTTTATCTGGGGAAACTTGAATTCAGTGTAATTTGGGTTCATGCACTTAATCTCCTCCCTGGTTGGAGTCCCCAAAACCTAAACAAAACATTGAAAACCATAGACACATTATCAATCACGTCCTTAGCGAAACATTGATGTACATGTTCCCAAATATTGTGTCAAAAACAATGGAGAGGACCAGCATAGGGCGCCAAAGAAATTGTTCTGACACAGACTGCATTCTGCAGCAAATGACATACTCAAATCCTAAAACTTTTTGCTTGAAATCTCTTCTATTTATGAAAAGGAATAATTGAAAAGAAATTATAAAATTAAGGGACACAGTATAAACTCATTTGGAAGTCGGAAAATGCAAAGTTATCTAGAATGTTTATCAAATCACCCGAGTACATTTAATTTCACTCTCAACATAAACGAGTTTTTAAGCAAAAGTATGTCTAATAATTATCAAATTTGGTTTATTGTTGAGATATGATCAACTTTAATTGATTTTTTAAATGTCAGGAAATGTCAAAAGTAACTAATAGATTATTCATGCATTAAAAGCAAGTACTCAACAAAATTATACAAGGAATGATGGGTGCAATCACCTTAATGATTTCAACAAGTTGGTCGACCCCACTTTCACCGGGAAACAGTGGCTGCATTGTCAGGTAGCAATCAGAAACAGAGTTAATGAGGAGAACAGTAACTTATAACAGTACCCTTATCAAACAAACTAGTCTAAAATTACCTGTCCAAGAAGCAATTCAGCCATCACACAACCAGTAGACCATATATCTATAGCAGTTGTGTATTCAGTAGCACCAAAAATGAGTTCTGGAGCACGATAATATCTTGAGCAGATGTAAGAAACATTGGGTTCTCCCTTCACCTGAAAGGAGGGAAAGCATGCAAACTCAGGTAATGAAACAAGATCTGGCAACAAAAAAAATAATTACCATTTCATGGAAACTTACAAGCACTTTTGCACTCCCAAAATCACAAAGTTTCAACTGATGCGTATGTGGATTCACCTGCACAAAAACCATAGAAGTTGAGTCTCACCACACCAAGTAAGGACACTGTGGCTCCAAATATAAAATCTTTAACCAGATAACATCTCTCTCACATGAAGAAAACAAAAAATAATTAACATATAAAATCTTAAAGACATAACTGATTACATCTTTAATAATGATAAAAGAAGTCAGTAAATCTCAGGTTATTGCCAATATGGTCAAGAGACTTGATCAGTTAGAACAGCGAACAATACAGTTACGTGCAGGGTTTACATTATTACATGACAAATATGCACTCTATAATAAACGCTTGATTCCTTAGAAGAGGAGTCTTACAAGTAAATTCTGAGGTTTGATGTCACGGTGACATATACCAATGCAGTTGTGTATATAGGCAAGTGCTCTGCATATCTGCAACCCAAAATAAGACAGTTAATTACAACTTTATCCAATAAACTAAATTTTTAGAGTTCGAACTGAAGAAAGGGAAAAGAAAAGTAAGTTTATCTCTAGAGAATCTGAAATATTTGACCTATCTAATGTGAAGGTAATAGTTCAAACCAAAAAATGAAAGATGAGTTCTCATTCCATTACTATATGATATAGCTGCAAGACCAAATAAACCACGACAATATATCATATCTGAAACAACTCTGGACCACTCAATTACCCAGTAAAACGCTATTCGGAGAGGAACATGTTCCGACTCCATCATCCCATATATCAATATAACATACAAAGATAAGCTTAATTGGACGGAGAAGCACCTGATAGGTATAGAGTTTAACGTATATTAAAGGCATTCGTGTGTTCATCCTGCTGTAGCTTCTGGCTGTACGATGAACAGTTTCAGGTACATACTCAAGAACAAGATTGAGGTAGAGCTCTTCCTTGTCTGTTTTTGAGAAAAAATAATGCTTAAGAGCGACAATATTTGGATGATCCAGCATTTGCATAATTTGCAGCTCCCTATTCTTGTAGCGCTTATCTTGAAGAACCTTCTTGATGGCAACAATTTCTCCAGTTTCACGACACTTTGCCTGCAGGAAATGATCAACTCATTCAAGATTAAACAAAGTCAAGAAAATATTTATGATAGAGAATATTATAGAACTACTTACTTGGAAAACAACACCGAAAGAACCGGTTCCAACTGCATGCTCAGCAATATAACTAACATTCTGTTGATCCGACCAAAAATAGATATAGGTTGAGAATAATGCAGGTCGATAAAAACTTCAATTATGGAATCTTGCAAGGAAAAATTTTGCACACTAATTTATTTTCTTTCAACCTGTTTTGATTGACCATTTCGACCACCAATGGTTGTTCTTATCACATGTCCAGTTTCAGCACCCACTCCATCGACTATATCTGGTTCACTATCCTGCATGGATAAAACATAAGGGATCATCTACAAATAGAGAAGCATCTTGCGGAGATTGTAAAATTATGTTCAAAGTTTCAGTATCAGGCTACAATATTCTCAATAAGCATGGCCATTATAAAGCTACTTGAGAAGAAATTTTGACAAGTTAAATCCAAAAATAAAGTACTAAGGAACTATAGATTGAGCTTCTTACTCTGTCTTCATCATTTTCCACCTTGTCTCTCAGTCTCATTTCAAGCATTTCTCTCCCCAGCCAATCAACAGAACTAGACGAACTTTTGAAACCATTAACGGACCTGGAACTACCCACTCCTCCATTTCCTAGGCTTGCCGATGCCATAATTCAGCAGCGTAAACCTTACAGAAACTAGTATTGGCTATCCACTAAATGCTCCGCGGTGCAGCTGCCCATCCCATCCAAGTGCCTATCTTCCTAATAGATTCCCAAAGAAGAAAGAAAACATTAAAGAAGGGAATGTAGAATGATTAATATCATAGGTTTCAGGCAAAAATAACATATACGAACCACAGCCAAAGTGAAAGATCAGAACAAAGAAAAAAAGTGCATTAAGAAAATAGTTTCCTACATAACACCATACAAGAATAAATTCCTCAAATAAAAATAACTACAGGCTCTAGGAGACATAAATTTAAGTTTTTAAGCACTCAAGTATACTGAAAACATAAGGGAATTAAATGTTAACAATTACTTTTTTTCATATAGCATTCAAAACATATACTTTTGCAGAATATGAGCGTCAGAAAAAAAAAAGCAATGTAACAAGGAAACAAGAAAGAGATTTTCAGTTAAGAAACAACCTCTTAAGACAAATAGTCCACAGCTTAACTTCAAGTTCAAACAAGTGGGATCAGCTACATAAAATTTTCTCCCTTCGAACAGTTAAAATCCAATGTCAGATTCTCTGAAACATACCCAAAATTCATTGTTTATATCTTATGTCCATTACCATACCTTTATAAATGAGTTTTCTTTCTATTGAATTAAAGCTTATTTTATCCTACTTGTTACCAAAAAATGTTGGTTTTTCCGTTGCTAAAATTATCAGTGTGATCTATTGATAAAAGAAATAAAGAGGAACAAATAGTACTAAATTAATAACGGCGTGAAACTATCTGTTAATCTTACACGGAGCTCCGATCAGATCTAACCCTAATCTAACCAATCAAAACATCAGAAACCACATAATTTCCCACTCAAGATATGAATTAATGAAAAGAACCCTAAAAACAAACCTTTTCATACCATTTTTTAAAACGGCAATTTTCGTAGATAATTAAACCCAAACTATTTCACTTCAAAAAGAAGAAAAAGTTCACTTTCGAATACTTACTAGGAAGTGTTCGGAACGAAACCGAAACAGATCAAGCGCATTTCTTTATTCCCGGAGTTCGATTACAAAACTCAAATCAGAATTTTTTTTCCTTCTTCCAAACAAAAAATCACTGAAGGCAGGCAGCTATGAACTGTTTCTGATCTGATCAAAATTGCTATTTTCAAGATTTTCCGATATTTATTGTAATTTTCCCCCTATATTTTGAGTGGAGACTGGAGGGAGAGAGAGGGTGAGGGGCAGAGAGGGTTGGATTTTTTCGGGAATATATACGAAATGAAAATTACTATCTTTACATCTTATAATTACATTTCTTTCATTTTGGTTTAATTCTGCTACCAGTCCCTATATTCTTCGCACGCTTAAAATTTAGTTTCTCTTATTTTATTCCTGGTAATAGTCCTCTACTATTTTGATTTGATAATTGAACTCAGTTGATGCTTGTTAAATTGAATTATGTAGTAACATTTTTTTTCTGGCAAAATAAAAATCATGTAAAATTTTAAAATTAAAAAAATGGTCACATGATTAATATTATACACGTGAAAAGTCAAATAAGAAAATAAAAAATTTTAATACAAGATTGTAAAGTTTTCAATTCTAATTCCGGAGTTACAAAGTTTTTCAACATTGTTTTAGATAATCATACTAGAAATCGGTAATGTCGTCTTATCTCATTAGGTTCAAACTTACATTCTATACACATTAAAAGTCAAATAAACAAATAAAAATTTGAATATAGGGTTGTAAGGTTTTTTATTGTAAACTCGAAGTTATAAGGTTGTCAACATTGCTTCATGGAAGTGTAATGCTCCCTCTATAATCTGACTATTAACATAATAACTCGTAATTATTATGTAAAAATCTCATGCATGATTTATGCATTCGACACTCGAAACTGAACACTCAAGATCCTAGGACCTCGAATTTTACCATGCTTCACATACGAAAGTCCTTTTAAATGTTATCAATTGCCAGTTGGACTTTAATTATTAAATTCAAAAGTGTAAGTATAAAACTTACAGAATTAAAAGTAAAGCAACTAAATTTAAATGTATGAAGAGTATAGGGACTGAAAACAAATTAACCTTTTATTTTCTAAAATTTAAATACTGATCTCTTCAGACAAAAAAATCTCAAAGGTTTTACTATTGTAATGTACAGGGACCGTATAATATTAAATAAAGAGCAATTGATTTTCGTATGTGGGTTTCTTCCTACCCAATCAAAATTACTTTTTTAATTTTATTAGAATATTTTAATATTCTTTCGAATTTGTTGTTATTTCAATATAATATTAATATAAATAGTATATTATTAGTCATTTTTCAATAATCAACACTTCAGATGCTTAATTTCTAATATTGGAGTAGATGATTAATTTGGATTACTAATTAATAAATAATAATTGAATCGAGATTTAGCCAATGATTCTTTTTTATTATTTAATTTGTGTTTTACTTATAAATAATTTGGTTCATGCATCTTCAAACATTTTTTAATGAAAAATTCATAATTCATTGAAATTCATAGCATATTATATAATGTGAGGATATATGCTAATATTCTAGCAAAATACTGTATCTACAATCTTTTTTCTCAATAAAAATATTTAAATATTATTTGTAGAAATTTCCTTAATATTAGTTGTTATGGTGAAACATAATATTTTATATACTCGTCGATCCACTAATTTAAATTAGATATTACAGATGTATTATGAAAACAATCATTTTAACTCAACTTTTTTTTCAATTTACAACGTAAGAATTTAAAACTCTGACCTTATTTAAAAGATTCAACGTCCCGTCTCACCAAATAAATTTAATATTTTAATTTCTGATAATTTTAATAATATATGAATTAATGATTGCAGGGGAGAGAATTTTGTCAAAGTCTTCTAATTCAATAATTGACTGTCTACCTGCTCTGCTCATCAAATTTGTTTTATTGCAAAACCTTGATCAAATCTGTAATTGACTATGAATTTCATTATTTTATTCCAGGTAAATATATTTTTATACGATTTAAATTATAAACATTAATAAGTAATTTTCTGATACATATTAATCCTAATATATATATATATATATTTACAAACTTTACTCTTTAAAAAATAAACTCTAAATTCATAATTCTAAAATTTTAAGTCTTGCATTTAAAATCATACAAAATAAATTTCTAAATCATAAATTAAATCTCTAATTTCTAAAACAGAAAAAGATTGTGTAGTGCATATTGAATAATTTTCTAAATATTGATCCCATCTTTATTTCTTATCATTTTACTGTTAAACCAATATTTTTTTGATAATTTTAAATTAAAACTTTTATAAAACAAAACATATTGAAAGTGAAAAATAAGCCATTATTTTATGTTAATTGAGTTTTTTTACCAACAATCTACCATTGAGTAATATTAACGGTTTACATTATAAAAGTTTGTGTAGTGCATATTGAATAATTTTCTAAATATTGATCCCATCTTTAAAACTTGAAAATTCTTATCATTTTACTGTTAAACCAATATTTTTTTGATAATTTTAAATTAAAACTTTTATAAAACAAAACATATTGAAAGTGAAAAATAAGCCATTATTTTATGTTAATTGAGTTTTTTACCAACAATCTACCATTGAGTAATATTAACGGTTTACATTATGATATTGTGAATGAAAAAAATTGAATTAAAAATTTTTTATGCAATAAATTTTTGTAATAGTTTATTTAAATTAATTGCTCAATACATTAAATATTGATAATTATACACAATATGAATATTTTTTCTCTTTATTTTTTATAAAAAAAAAATAAGAAGCTTTGAAGAGTGTCATATGGCAACATTCAAAGATTTAATCAAAGCAGCCATATAAATTATACATAATATTACTGAAATGAGTTTTTATGTATCAATAATCCAAACAATGTAGCAATGGCATTTCACTTGACATGTGGCAGTAAACCCATGAGAGAAGATGACGAGGGCCCCATATAACAAAACAAATCAAAATATTTAGATTTTATGTACCAAGTCCTTAGAAAATAATTTAAAAACCAATTACGTCCCTATCGTTAAGCTGCATTAAATTAAATATCTAACTCAATCAACGAGAGTTGGTAAACAACTTGATATTATTTAAATATGTCTTGAGTTCGAGGTGTTATGTATGTAGAAAATCTTTGCTGAAAAATTCATCCACCAAAACTAAATGTACGAAGCGAATCGATCTAAATTAATCCAGACAAAATCTTAAAAACAGTAAGGCCAATAAAAAAAAGTTTAGATGTTAGGTTTTTGAGTACATAAGTTCTAATTCTATCGTGTATATAATTTCAATATATATATATATATATTAAATACTCTAAAGGTAATTATTAGGTAGTATATGTTCATATATATTTTTAACTGTTTGACAATACACACTCATTGTAAACAGAGCGATTAAACCTGATACTCTTAGGATGAACATCATCCATATTTCTACTAGAATTATTTGTTGGGTTCAAATCTCAAATATATTTTAGATAAAAATTTGATTGTTTTATGTATTATAATAATTGACCCTGATTGTAGTTATATAATTATATTAATTGTAACATAGTATATTCATTGAATTGATTAATTTCGATTGTAGTTATAGATCTATATCGTTGTAATCATAATTGTAACTTCAAAAACAAACGTTTACTTATTTTATCAAGTGAATCCATACTTGGATAGAACCATCGTTCACTTGTTTTTCAAAAGAATACAAAATCTCGTTGAAATCTCCAATCACCAACCATGGAATTCCCGAGCTATCATGCAATTGGCGAAGAAAATCCCATGAAGCACTACGCCGTCTTTCCTCTAGAGCACCATAAAACCCAGTGCATCTCCAACTATTTCCATCTGAATCGTCGGTTATCATCACATCTACATGCCTCTCCGAAAAAGATTGAAAAGTGACCTGACCATCCGTCTTCCAAGCCAGTGATAAACCACCACCGCTCCCCTGAGAACTAACATCTATTTCATTAGAATAACCACAAAATTTACGGACCTTCTCCATTCTAGAACTGTTCAACCTAGTTTCAATAAGAAACACCACCAAGGGATTATTGTCTCTAAGCACCTGTTTGAGACGACGAACTGTTCGAGGTTTCCCCAGACCTCGAACGTTCCAACTCATAATTTTCATTGTGATCGGCTGGTCCGATCAACCGAGCCTGCCGTTGGAAATTTGGATTTGTTCTCATCCGAAGTTGAGCTCGATGCTCGAGCCCTCTTACTACCTTCTTTATAGCCCAATGGGTTGTCTTCATCGGTGCAACCCATAATAGTATCAAAATTTTCTCTAAAATTAATAGGGAAAGATTGCGCCAAATTACCCCTCATTACACCAAATCCAGCCGATGTTCCCAAATTTGCCCGAATAGAATCAATTTTCGAAAATTTGGGGATTGTAGATTGGCTTCCTAGAATTGCACTGTCCCCACCCACAGATTGTGCACCTGCCATAACCTCCTCACGGAGCCAAATGCTCGCCAGGACCAAAGACCGACGGGGAGGGGCTCGAAGGGAGCCATCCCATTCGAGCTTCAAGTCAGTGACACCGTCCATAACACGTAGAGGACAGAAGCTCTCGCTGTGACCCAATCTGCCACAAAGGAAGCAAAAGATGGACCGAAATTCATATTGAAAGCGAACTTACTCAGCAGCATCATTGGCCAAAGCAATTTTCTTCCTCCTCTTCAACGGTTGCCGAATATCCAGAGTGATCCTAACACGCATCATTTTCCGGAATCCCAGGGATATAGAGTGCGAATCATAATCCACAAATCTACCTAAGAAATTCCCTAAAGACCTGGCTACTCCCTCCGACATAAAACCAACTAGCAGATCGTGCACCTGAACCCACATCTTCACCGAGTGTAATGGAACTGTCTGTGGATTTTCACCATTACACAGTCGATGCAACACTAAGAGGTGAGAGTTAAAACTCCAAGGGCCCCCAGCATCAATCTTGTTCGCATCCACACCATGATACAGTCTGAACAAGAATCTACCAACCCCAAACTCAGAAATGGAGATCCCCCCTAATGGATGCCAGACGTTTGCCATCGTTGATCTCATTGCTTGAAAATTTACCACACTCGATGTAAGGAAAAAAACCAACAAAACAGAAATCATAGGAGATGGCAGTCGGAATATCCCCCTGAGCAACTTGCAAGACATCGTCTTCCACATCAGTAATGGTGAGAGCCTCAAGTGAATTCTCCATGGTCGAAACACAGTCGAAAACACAAGAAGAAAATTGAAATAGAAAAAGAAAATGTGCCACAAAGAGCAGAAGAAAACGTGCCACAAAGAGCATAAGATATTTATTTGATCATACTTTTTAAATGTCTTAAGATGATTGCGGTTTGTTTGAGAGACAATTGCAAGGCTTTCGGGATGTGCTAGATGACTGCGGTTTGTTTGATGTGGGTTATCACGGGTCTTGGTTTACTTGGGAAAAAGGCCGTTTGGAATCTACTGTAATTCGTGAGCGGTTGGATAGGGGGTAGCTAATGATCAATGGTGGAGCATGTTTCCTAATTTCAACCTATGCCATGTTCTACATTCTTTTTCTGACCATTGTCCACTGGTGCTTACAATGGGAGCTGGGGGAATGTATAGGGAACGGAGATGGCACTTTAGATTTGAGGCGACTTGGCTCTTGGAGGAGTCTTGCGAATCTGAGGTGAGGTTGCTCTGGGATTCATCTTTGGGGGACGTTCCTACTCGACTCAAACAGGTTTGCTCAGGCCTTAATTTATGGTTCAAACGTATTAGTCGTGAAAAGAAACTTACTGTGCAAAATCTTCAAGAACGTATTGAGCAATTAAATGAAACGCGTCCTGCCGATGAAGTATTGGGGGAACTATTGGATTCGAAGTTAATGTTGAATTTAGAGTTGGACAAGAAGGAGTTATACTGGGAGCAACGAGCAAGGGCCAATTGGCTTCGATACGGTGACCGCAACACTAGTTTCTTTCACCGATATGCATCTGAACGTAAGAAGAGGAATAAAATTTCTCGGCTAAATTCTGATAAAGATGACTAGGTAGAGGAGGTGGATGGTATTCATGATATCACAAGAGATTATTTTCAGTCCTTGTTCCAATCTCAGGGGTCGACTGATGCTGACCTTATCTTCAATGGCATTGATGCTTGGATTACACCCGATATGAACTCCAAGTTGACTTCGGCTTTTTGTAAAGATGAAGTATGGGCAGCAGTCAAGGCAATGAGCCCTTTAAAGGGTTCGGGTGAAGACGATTTGGGTGCTGTGTTCTACCAAAAATTTTGGCACATAGTTGGTGAGGACGTTTCAAATTTTTGCATTGCTGTTTTGCGTGGAGAGTTTCCCATCCAGGAGATTAATCGCACTCACATTGTGTTGATCCCCAAGGTAGAGGCCCCTATTAGATTAGCCCACTTCAGGCCCATTAGTTTGTGTAATGTCATTTTCAAGATCATTTCAAAAGTATTGGCGAACCAGTTCCAGAAGGTGTTATCTAATTGCATTGACGTCACTCAGAGTGCTTTTGTACCTAATCGTCTCATTACTGATAACATTATCGTGGCCTATGAGACTTTGTATTACTTGAGAAACAAGAGATCAGGGAAGAAAGGGAATTTTGCTCTTAAAATTGATATGAGCAAAACCTACGATCGGGTGGAATGGGCATTTGTGGAAGGGATGATTTTAAAAATGGGGTTTACTGAGCAGTGGGTTTCGGGGATTATGAGATGTATATCGTCTGTTTCCTACTCGGTAATTATCAATGGGGTTGTGGGTGAGAATTTTCTTCCGACAAGGGGATTAAGGCAGAGTGATCCCCTAAGTCCTTATATCTTTTTAATATGCAGCGAAGGCTTGTCTTCTCTCCTTCGGATGGCTACTGCTAGTGGAGACATCAGTGGGGTTCATATTAATCGATATGGCCCTCGCCTCACACACTTATTGTTCGCAGATGATAGTTTGCTCTTTGGTGATGCGATTGCCACGGGTGCTAAAAGAATTAAATCGATCCTCAATGCTTATGCGCGTAGTTCTGGTCAGCTAATAAATTATGAAAAGTCGGGCGCCTTCTTTGGTTCGAATGTTTCGGATGAGAATAGGGTGGATGTTTGTCGTGTCCTTGGTGTTTCGGTAACGACTAATTCAGAGAAGTATCTTGAATTACCGACTTTTGTGGGGAGGGATAAAAGGAAGGCTTTTGCGGATTTGCGGAGTAGATTTGCAAGATGCTCCAAAAATTGGAACTCTTGTAAGCTCTCTCAGGGTGGCAAGGCGGTCTTCATCAAATCAGTGTTATAGGCTCTTCCTTTATTCGCGATGAGTTGCTTTCTTTTCCCTGAGTCCCTTTGCCAGGAAATAGAATCTATTATGGCTCGTTTTTGGTGGCAAAGAAATGCTGAAAAGAGAGGAATTCATTGGTGCAAGTGGGAGGATCTAAGTATACCTAAGGATGCGGGTGGTCTGGATTTTCGAGACTTGGCAAAGTTCAATATTGCTCTCTTGGCGAAGCAAGGCTGGAGACTTATTTAAGATCCTTCCTCACTAGTTGCTAGGGTGCTTAAGGCTAAGTATTACCCTTCTACATCGTTCCTCAATGCACCTTTAAGTTCATGCCCATCTCAAATCTGGAAGAGTATTTGGAGTGCTCAAGGTCTCCTACAGTTAGGTCTTAAATGAAGAGTTGGGTCGGGTCATTCCATAGATATATAGAATGATTATTGGTTACCGGGGTAAAACTCTAGTGAAGATTGAATCCCCTCCACACCCTCAATACTGTAGGGTGTCCCCATTACTCAATCCTATGGGTAATGGATGGGATGTCGATATCCTACAAAGTTTATTTTCAATTTTTGAAGTTAAGTCTATTATGGAGATCCCAATATCGGCTGCGCGACGAGAGGATATCCTAGTTTGGAGCCTGGAAAATACCGGTGTGTATACAGTGAGCAGTGGATATAAAGTCTTGCTAGACTTAAGTAATCGAAATACAACAGCTAGTACAGTTTTTAAAGCAATATGGCAAGCTGGAGTACCTGAGAAAGTTAAGATTCAGATTTGGAGATTTCTTATGAATTATGTACCTACTAAGGGTAATTTATGTACAAAGCACATCATTACAGATAGGGATGGGAAAAAATACCCGACCCGATTGACCCGACTCGAAAACCCGACGACCCGAACCTAAAATGTCGGGTAATTCCCGAAAAAAAATTATCCGACCCGACAAATTTACCGGGACACGGGCCGTAAGTTTCCTCTTACCGGGTACCCGACCCGACCTGATAAAAATTAATATATATTTTTTTATATTTAAAATTATATTTTTATTTTTTGTTTCTTAATATTTTCACTCTAAAATTAAGTTTAAATCCCTACATTTTTTTCTATGTTTGTATTATATTCTTTTAAGTTTTAAGTTTAATTTTTTTTAATATTTTTGTGTTTAACATGTGATATTTTTTAATTTTAGAATTAAAAAAATAAAAAAATAGGAATCGAGTACCCGGTACCCGATTATCCGGGTACCCGAATTTTACGGGTACCCGAATCGCGGGTAACCGGATATAATGGGCCGGGACACGGGTCGCCTAATGAGGTACTCGAGTACTCGAAAACCGGGTATCCGACAATTTCCACCCCTAATTACAGACCCTTATTGTCAAAATTGCAGTTTGAAGGTGGAAGACACTGCTCATGTTGCACGAGACTGTGTCTTAGCTACTAGTTGCCGGCATGCTTTAGATTTCTCGTGGCCTATCCAGTACTCTACTAGTTCATTTTATGACTAGTTTGAGTGGTTAATTAATAATAATACAAGGCAAATATATGCGAAATTACTTGTTCTAATCTGGGCTCTTTGGTCAGCAAGAAATCGACAATTCCATGAAGGTGTGAAACAAAGTGCTTACAATATTGTTACCTTTGTGCGTGGTTTCTGTGCAGAGTGGACTCAGGCTACATCGAGTTTGCAACCGTCAAAGACATCTTTGATGGTTCGTTGAATGGCTCCTCCGCCGTCTCTAGTTAAAGTGAATGTGGATGCGAGTTTCATTTGCTCTGAGAGAAGGGCCATCACTGCAACCGTTATCCGTGACCATGAGGGTTTAGTAATCGGAGCATCTCGTCGGCTCTGCCAGGCAATCCCCACGGCTTTTTCTGCTGAAGCTTTGGCCGTGCTCCACGGCCTTTTCCTTGCCCAAGATATTGGTTGTACCTCAATTCAATTAGAGAGTGATTCTTTAGCGGTTGTCAAAAGCCTAATTTCAATTGACATAGACAGGTCGAAGATAGGGGTCATTACCTGGGATGCTAAGGGGAAAGCGGGATCTTTCAACGTCTGTGAATTCCGGTTTGCTCCACGAGAAGGGAATCACGTGGCGCATGCATTAGCATCGGTGTATAGATCGGAGCTAGTCGAAGAATTTTGGGTTGAAGAGGTCCCCCCGAAGCCCGTACAGTGGTGGATTCCGATAGGCGTTAGTCGAATCTTCTGTAGATTTGGGTCATCTTTCCGTGTTTTTTCGGAGTTGGAGCTTTGAACTGATCTCTACGTTTCCATCTCCTTGCTTTCCTGTAGCGGTTCGTCGATCTAAGAGCACATGCCCACCGCTGGAAGCTCCGTCGCCCTCGGTTTTCTTTTTGGATTGTGTTTTTTTCTTGTTTGAGTTGCTTTGCTTTTTCTTTCTTTTTTTTGATTTTTGTTTGGGTTGCCGATAGCTGGACGCTTCGGTTTGTGTGCCCATCGATTTTTGTTTTTTAATTCTTCATTCAATAAAGTAACGGGCGGCAATTATTCAAAAAAAAACCATCGTTCACTTCTTCGATCATCGTTTTGAATGTTGACCTAAATTATTTTATTTTAGGCTTATGGGTATCATAAGTTTTTGAACTTTTGGAGAGAAAATTAATGAAGTTTTTGAATTTTTTTTGCACTCAACTAAGTCTTTATACTCTAAAATTTTCATTAATTCACTCATTTGACTAACATTGACTGATGAATTTAATAATTTTTTTGACTAGTTGATGCAACATGTCGTGTTATAGTGTTGTCATTTGACATTTTCAGAATTTTTTATTTTATTTAAAAAATTCTAAAAAATAATAAAAAATAGTTTTCTAAAATTTTTGTAAATGTCATATGCTCGAACTGTAGTGTGTCACATGTCAGTAATGTCTCAAGAAAAAAATTGTCAAAAATTGATGGTCAAAACTGGTTAAAGGGCTTATTGATTAAATTTATTGGTTCGAATTCTTAATTGGGTACAAAAAAATTTAGGAACTTAATTGATTTTTTTTTTCAAAAATTCAAAGGCTCCAAGCACCCTTAAACCTTCATTTTATAAGTTAATTATATAAATAAATATTTAAAAATTAAATATTTTATAAGAAATGGAAATTTATTTTTAAATACTTTAATAAGAAAAAGTTTTCAAAAGTCCATGCAAACATTTGACAGAAGATTGCATGAAACATTGAGCATCAAAATATTTGGAAAATTAAGGGCTACGAATTGATGAAAGTGAATGATGGACTACCACCACCACTACTTCCTTCATGCAACTCTCAATATCATTGCTTACACTCCCCCCCAATTTCATGAAAAATTTAAATATCCTTTTCTTTTAAATAAAAATCTGTATTTTTCTATTAATTTAATAGAATAATATGAAAAATAATAAAAATACACTTATTTAAGAAAATAAATCGTAATCTATAATGTTTGTCAAAGTCGTCACCAGATGAATATGATTTTAGCTAAATTGTTCTTTGTTGAAATAAAAAATATTTCCGAAAACATGTTAATACAAATACAAACAAGACAGGACGGTAACAACATGCACATAAGAGTCTTGACTCTAAATTTCTAATCAATTAGTAAGAATAATTTAAAAAAAATTGTATTTAAACATGTGTCTACGACACGTAAACACGCATGTTTACTATAAAAGCGCCGCTAGTTAACAATGACTTTCAAAAACATGATTTTTTCCTAACTTTTTTAAAGTCGTATTCATTTGGGGAAGACTTTAACTAACACTATAGATTTTGATTTATCTTATAGTTACTTATTTCTTTTTCTCTATTTTTCTACTTTTCATAATAGTTTCATAAATTCGCTGTTATATTTCAACAAAATTTGAGATTTGATTTTTTATTTAATAAAAAATTATGTTAGTGTTTTAAGAGTTGATAGCATTGGTATTTTTATTAATATTTATTTATTATAAAATATGCTTATCAGGTTTCTAATAATTTGTTTATGATGTTTGTATGATTGCATAGTATATTAATCACAAATTTCTTTCCAATACAGTTTTTTTTATAAATGTATTAAACTTTTGAAGAAAAAAATATACATTGGATTTATAATAACAACAAAAATAAGGATATATTTGATATTTCAAACCATAAAAAAATAATATACAATTTTCCAGTTCATTTTGTCCTAAATTCAAGAGGATAATTACAAAAGATCCATAGTCGATTATAAAGTATATAACAATTTGATGTGGAACCCATACATGATGTTAACTTCCTCAATCTTTTCCTGCATAATTCCAAGTGAAAAAGTTAAAAAGAAGTTTCAAAAAACAAACCCAAAGCTGTATGATTTGTTCATAAAATACTAGATTTTTTGTTGGGTAAAATACACCAATGGTCACTAAACTAAGCTCAAATGGCTTTTCGGCCACTGGGATTTCGGAAGTTATAAAATGATCAATTAAACTTTTGATTCAATTACAAAATGGTTCCTACCAGTGATAAATTCTCGATATATTTTTTTTATAAGTTTAAAGACTATTTTACAATAGATCGACGAGTTTAAAAGACCATTTTGCAACTTTCGAGACTCCAGTTGTCAAAAAGATCATTTCAGCTTTTTTGTGTGACTATTAGTGCATTTTACCCAATTTTATTGAATCAACAAATTTTGAATTTGGACAATTTCAAATATATGTATATGAATAAAAAGAACAGCTATGTCTTATGAACAACAGAAGAAAAAAGAACAGCTATGTCAAGGTGGTCCCTCCACTATTCATATGTACAGTCCCCATAATAATGATTAATTTTCTTACTTTCTTCACAAAGAAAAACAAAAGCATTGGGTGTTTTAGTGCATGAAATTGAAAGGTAACATCTTTCATTTCCACCCCAATTGTAGTTTCTAAATTCAGGAAAAAGGAAAGAACTTGAATCATAAACTTGTTGTTGGGAAGATCATGCTCCTTGGTCATACAGTTCGGTGCTTGCGATGATTCATTCCGATGTTGATACAGTCGAAAGTTGTAACTTGGAACAAAATCGAGACTCAAAACAAGGAAGGAATTAGAATAACAGGGCTGCTCCTACCGTTGTCTGCTATTGTAAGCTACAATTTCAAAATGGAACTTTCTCAGATTCTTAGTCCAAGTCAAGTTACATCATGATGTGCAGTGCAAGGGAAATGGCAAACAGGCATTTGCATTTCAACCTCCACCATATCTATGCAGATCCTGTCACTTTTCGCATGCTCAAAGCAATATAACCATAGTCAAAGCTGCTGTGTCTGTATATATTATGCAGAAATCGAGATTCGAATCCATATATGTTGAATGCCACCTTTAATCATGATTGCATGAACTGACTGACCTAAATTCTGCTTTAAACTCGTCTTCTTTTGGATCAAGTGAAAAATATGAAGATATTCGTTTCGATTTTGGCTGTAAATTACATGGAAAAATATTTGGGTTTATTCCCTTATTCCTTCCAATATATATTTTGGAAATATCCCAACAAAGTAACTCTAATCCATAGTTTTGAAGCTCAATCATGTGGCTATTTGAGTTTTCTACAGGCTGTGTAATCGAAATTCAGAATGGTAAAGAATTTGCATCAAAATAAGATGAAAACTCACTCATTGCATTCAGATTCCGATGGCATCGAGAAGTTGGGAGTGTTGAGAAACCGATACTAATGAGTTGGCAACAATGGCACCACTAGCAGCAACTGCAGGGACTCCGATGCCAGGAAAAGTAGAATCTCCACAACAATAAAGCTGGGGAATGGGTGTTGAATGTCCCGGAAAAGAGCCTTGACCGGCTTGTATGGCCGGTCCGTAAGTTCCTCTATTTCTTCGTAAAAACCTTTGATGTGTCAATGGAGTTCCAACCAGTTTCACCTCACACTTGTCACGGTTGAAACCCGAGCCAAGTGCACGTTCAACTGCTCTCCACATTACCTGGTTTACAAAGCATCAACAATTTTCACAGGCTTTTCACTTGTTTTGAGCTTTGAGTTCTCTAGCTATGGTTTTGCCAGAAACAAGTAGTACAATATAAACTTATTAGCAATAGAAAACACATAAAATTTTACCTCTGATCGTTCGGCTTTAAGCTTTTTGTATTCTGCGCTTCTACGATCGAGTCCTTCCCACAATTCGAATGGTTCAGTTCCTGGTGTATAAGCATGCAGAACATGCTTCCCTGGAGGTGCAAGATTCGGACTAAGTACGCTAGGTACAGAAATTAAAACAACATTCTGATCGGCATCAACTCCTCGTTCCCATTCATCAACAACAATATGATGAATTCCCAGATCCTCACGCAGACCCTGGACATTATGATGCTTAAAGAAGAGGTTAATTACATGAATAGAGATGAACAAAATTCAAAACCTTGCAACAGATGCTACTGTATCAAAATCGTCATGCAGAGTTGAATTTGAACACAAATAAGTTCGGAATAAGCTTGAAAAACACAAAAGTTGGATCCTTAAATATCTGTAAGCATTTGACTAATAAGAAAACTGAGTTGCCAGTTACTAATATTCCCGCACCTCTGCATCAAAGCCTAGATGGAGATGCATGAACGATTCACATTGTGGTGTCATGTTAACTCTATCGACGTACGACATTGGAAGTTGATCCTGAGGTAGCAGATTTAAAGTGTCCCACATGGATGCATTGCTGACAACAGCCTTTTTAGCACGTATAAACTGCGGCATAGACATTTTTCCGGTCAATAGTATTTGAAGCAGAGAACATTTGCTTAAGTCGATAGTGAAAGTTTAGTTTCCTATGTGTTTCAACTATATTTACCTGACCACCTTTCAGCTTAACTCCGGTAGCTTTACCATTCTCAACGATAATCTTTTCCACATGACTTCCTAGAGATATACGACCTCCGAACTTTTGTAGTCCTCGAACAAGAGCGTCGATAACCTCTCCACTTCCATTAAGTGGATACTCTAGAGTACAACCGGGCTTGTACCATTCCGCAAACATATAAATCTGCATAGACAATGCATGTACGTTCTTAGCATTTCACCCTTTTAAGCATGAAAAAGAATATATATATATATATATATATATATTCGAGTAAAACAGATTCACAATGACATTCTTTAGAATGGTCGTTTTGAACGGTTATGATTATTATATAATGTGTTGCCCAAGAAACTGGTTGCATGCTAAATCAGACAGCTTGAAACCTTTAGAATGGAAAGCTAAAATCTCAGATATCCTTATAGTTACCATCTCTGCTGAGAGTATACCATTGGATTTCACCCCAGCAAGCAAGAAAGCTAAAAGGTCAACCCAATTCCTAATAAAAGGGTCTTTCAGCTCCAAAGAATCCATGATTTCCGAGAAGGGTCGCAAAAGCTTTGGCGCGCCAAAAGCCCCCTGCAGTCCCATTCCTATAAACGATTTCAACAGAGAAGGGGCATATCTGGCGGCGGCAGTTGAAAGAACGCCCAAATCTCCTCTGATTGATAATGGAGGCAGAGCCATTGCAGCTGCTGATAATGGAAGTATTGCATCCTGCAGCAAAATTGAATTCTGAATTTGAGAAATACTACCAAATCTTAAAACGAAAACGAACCGATGGTCTTACCAGTTGTGTCTCAATCCAAATATCTGACAGAGTTTGGCAACAATGAAATGTTTGAAGCAGTTACTTGTTTGTTATGATCTAAAAGAGCTCCTTACGAAAAAGGGGTACAAAAACTATAGGTCCTAAAAAGAAAATTCAACAAAAACAACAATTTCACTTCCCTATAATTTATCTGAATTTGAACATTGACAATAATATGTAAAATTATTGGTACTCACTAGAAGTTTTTTCCATTCTTGCACCGCATTCGGACTAGCATACTTTTCAAGGTCCTGGAAAAATAAAAAAAATTACTCAGCATAATGCCCTTTGGACATAGGATAACTTCATTGCATGATGCTTTTGTTACATTTTCTTCTGTATCAAGAAACAATGTCATAAATATTTTCAAAGAGAACTTATACGGTGTATGATACCGAGTAATTACATCAAATCATGAACATTCCAGTGACAAGTTTCAAGGCTACACAAATAAGAAGCATGAACCTTGAATACTTAAATGTGGTAATCTTCTAGTTCATCCTAAACAGTTCCTTTGGAGGCCTTCTACTCTTAAAAAATCCGGGTGTATCGCATAAACGAAAAGGAATGCAGAGTAATATGAAAAACACACATTAAAGAATGAGAAAAGGCATAACTTTTAACAAAGTTAAGAATGGCAGTCCACCTTGTAAAATTCAGTTGGGCCTATGCGTGATAAGAAATCACCTTCAGGAATGTAAACCATCCAAGAGTCATATTTGGCACATGGAATTGACTCACCCAACGCATCTAGGACCTGCAACTCAAACATATATACATATAATCAAAACAAAGGAATGGTGTTCCCAACCAATATCAAGCAGGGAAATCATAGCATAAATTGATGATACTATCTGACCAACCGTTTCTTTTCCTTTTGGGGTTCATAAGGAAATTATATCTAACAGCTATGTTGCTCGGATTCTTTATAACTGTGTCCGACACTCATAGATGAAGTTGTGTATTGATTGGGGTCCTTTTTAGTTTAAATATTAGTCAAATAAGGTCTTTGCCGCTCCGGAGTGCAGAGAAGATGAAACCATGATGTAGAAAAGACTTGCAAATGAATAATGGATTGGCAAAAGACCTGTGCAAGAGGATTGGCCTGAAGACCTCTTGACTGAAAGCCAGAGAACAAAGAAGGACCAGAATCAAATTTGTAGCCCTTAATCTGAAAAGAATGGGCGGCACCACCAGGAAGATCATGGCTTTCCAAGACGAGCACATCCTGGTTGTACCTAGCAAGAAGCCCAGCACAGCACAGTCCACCAATACCACTCCCAATCACAACAACATCAGCCTCTGCCTTCCCTGCAAAACCTCACTGTAAGTGTAACAGAATTGAAAGCATAAAACATTTTGGTTTTCGGAGAAAGAGATAACCTGGGACAGTTTTAGTAGGAGGCTTGACAGAGATGGAGGTGGGGGCATTGGAAGAACACCGAGGAAGGATATTGGAGTTTCGGGTTCTGGAAAACGGGTATTTGGAACCCGGGAACAAAGGAAGGCCAAGTTGATGACCCAATGCCATCACCATGGATGTAGACAGTAGGTTGAAAGGAGGAGATTGGTGAGAGATGAGATAATTGAAAGGAGGAAGGAGGTGTTCATGCTTTCTGCTCAAGAAACTAGCCACGTCACTCCACTTTCTACCCCAGATATTTGAGACATAGATTAGCCGTTAGTCCATTATCTTCCAAATCTCCACCGTTAAACCTTTCTCCTCTCGGTAATAGAGTAATATAGATTGAATCATCGGTTAGATTGTGGTTAGCCTGTTAAAGAGTTTGTTGGGTTGTTAGATCCGTTGGGCTAAAACTATATATGGGTCATGAGCTTCATAGAGTTAGAGTCAATCTGTTTTTGTAATCCAATTGTTATGATTAATGAATTTCATTTTTTCCATTTTTCTCTTTTTTGAATTTTTTTTCTTTTCAAACTCTCGTGTTCTCCGTTCTCCGTTCTTCTTCTTCTTCTTCTTCTTCTTCTTCTTCTTCATTTCTCCATTGATAATCAACCTCATTCCATCACATATTATGCTTATCACAGTGAATTCGACATGGTATCAGAGCCTATTCGATCTGTCTTTGCTGGGCTAGTTGCTGGTTCTTTGCGTTGTAGTAGTTGCAGATGGTTCTAGGGTTGTCGATTCGTCTTCGCTGGTTGCTGTTTCAGTGAGATCCTTCTTGTTTTCTATTATGCACAACTGTTGTAATTGGTTCAATTGGCTTTCTGTTGCTTCATCATGTTTTGTTGCTGCGATTGTTGCTGATTGCTCTGTGTTACATGCGTTCTCTCTGGATTTGTGCTCAGTTTTCCTTTGTCGTATCTTCTCTACTTTTGCAATTGTTGTTGTTGATCTGAGTTTATGTTATCTGAATTGCGTTTTCTCTTGATCTGATGTGCTAAGTTTCTATTCAGTTTTGTGGTTATTCAGTCTGGTTATTTATGTTGTTATGGCTCCTAAAATTTCTGTTGATGCCTCTGGTAATGTGACAGCTACTACCACTAATTTGACTTATGATAATGCTACAACATCTACTAATACTCTCACTGTCCCTGATTCATCTCTGTCCAATGTATCGTCTGCTTCTAATAAGGTTTTCTCATCTAAAAAGATTAACATCACTTTAGATGATCACAATCATTTGTTGTGGCACCAGCAAGTGTTTTTAACAATTAAGACACATAGGTTACTGCGTTTTATAGATAACAATGTTACTGCTCCTCCTCAATATGTTACTAAGGATGGTGTTGTTACTATAAATCCTGAATTTGAGATTTTTAAGGAACAAGATGGGGCATTGGCTACCTGGTTGTTACTGCTCCCTTTTTTTTTATCTATGAAGGAGTTTTTGATGAAAGTTAAGTTTGTGTGTGATAATCTTGCTAATTGTGGTGAAATTATCTCTGGACAAGAGCATATCACAGCTGTTCTTAATGATCTTCCTTCTGACTATGATTCTGTCATTACTATGATAACTGCTAGTCTCAGTTCTTCTGATTTGTCATATGTTAGCACTATTCTTCTCGATGCTGAAACTAGACAAACTAATTCTGTTATTTCTCATGTCAATGTTGTGGCTCACGTTACTACTCATGCTCAGCCCTCACCTGACCCTGTTGAATCTGTACATGCTAATGTGGCTAATGTAGAACAAGGGGGTTATAACAATGCTTCCAATGAGTTTCATTCTGGTTCAGATTTTCAGAACCATGTCCCTGATTATAGCAGAGGCTGAGGTCGTGGCCTTTATAATGGTGAGAGAAATTGACCACAGTGTCAGTTGTGTGGTAGACTAGGACATTTAGTTGAGAGGTGTTATTTCAGGTTTGATACTGGTTTCAAGAATGAGTCAACTAGGTCTGGTCCAAGTGGTAGGGGTTATGTTCCTGCTCAGTCTCATGTTACTCCTGCTCAGGCTCATGTGTCCACTTATGCATCTCCTTATGCTATTGCTCATACTCCTCACACTGTCATTTATTCTTCACCTCCCTTCACCTCACCTACTTTTTCCACTATTTCCCCTCATCTTGCTACTCATAATGTTTTATAACAATCATTATCACCTACCATAGTGCATTCTTCTCAACCATTGCCTCACCCTCTTGCTCATAATGCTACCAATGTTTTGCCCCCATTGTTTTTCCACAAGTTTCATCCTCCTACACTTCTCATCATGGGGTTCTGTAGTCCATTTCTCAGACTCCTCATCCTCAAGTTCATTTGACTACTTCTGATATCTTGGATGACAATACTTGGTACCCTGATTCAGGTGCTTTTTATCATCTCACCAACAATTCCAACAATCTACAGTCTGCTTCTATTTTTCCTGGTGTAGGTAAGGTTCAAGTTGGTAATGGTCACTCATTACCAATACATTCTCTTGGTCAGTTTGCTTTATTGTCTAAATCTAAGGCTTTACTTATGCATAATCTTCTTTTTGTTCCCAATATTACTAAAAATCTATTATCTGTGTCTAAGCTTACACAGGATAATCAAGTCTTTTTTGGTCAGTTTGTTATCTGTTTGTCATCTCAAGAAGGCTATTTATGGTCTTCGACAAGCCCCACGTGCATGGTTTCTTACTCTAAGGTATTTTCTTGTTACTAAGCTTGGGTTCATTCCCTCAAAGGCAAATAGTTCATTGTTTCTTAAGAATGAGGCTGGCAGCAAGTTGTTCCTCATGGTGTATGTTGATGACATTGTCGTCACTGGAAGTTGTGTCTCTGAAGTTGACAAGGTGGTGCAACTCATTAATTTAGAATTTTTGCTCAAGGATCTGGGTCAGCTTGAGTATTTTCTTGGCATGAAAATCTCTTATTGTGCTACTGGTTTATTTCTGAATCAGAAGAAACATGTCTTGGATATGTTAGACAAAGCAAACATGAGACAATCCAATCCCACATCAACTCTTATGGTCGTCGCTCTTAAGCTTTTTCTAGGGGATGGGCAGCAATTTGATGACATTCATCTGTACATGAGTATTGTTGGGAGTCTCCAATATGTTTGTTTGACACGACCGAACATCACTTTTAGTGTGGATAAAGTTAGTCAATACATGAATAGTCCTGCCGTTTTACACTGAAAAACTGTAAAGAGAATCTTGAGATATCTAAATGGTACTCTTGATTATGGCCTTTGCTATAAATCATCAAGTATGATTGATCTCGTCTGTTACAGTGATGCTGATTGGGCTACTTCTGTTGAAGATAGGTGTTCCACCACTGGGTATTGTATATATCTCGGTGGCAATCCTGTTGCTTGGTGTTCAAAGAAGCAGAGTGTTGTTTCTCGATCTTCTTCCGAGGCTGAGGATCTGAGTTTGGCAAATGCTGTTTCAGAACTACTGTGGCTTGAACAGTTGCTAGCTGAAATTGGTTTTGCTGTGGAAGGGAAACCAATTGTGTGGTGTGACAACACCTCTACGGTTTCAATTACTGCTAATCCTACTCATCATGCTCGAGTAAAGCACGTGGAAATTGATCTTCATTTTATTCGTGAACGAGTTCTTGCTGGTCAACTCGTTGTCAATTATGTTCCTTCTGCTGAACAAGTTGCAGATGTTTTAACCAAGCCTATACCTCCTGCATCTTTCAATAAGCTACGTATGCAGCTTGGTGTTTTCTCTCTTGCAGAAGTTTTAGAGGGAGAAGAAAACCAGGAGAATAATAGAGTAATATAGATTGAATCATCTTTCAATCGGTTAGATTGTGGTTAGTCTGTTAAAGAGTTTGTTGGGTTGTTAGATCCGTTGGGCTATGACTATAAATGGGTCCTGGGCTTCACAGAGTTAGAGTCAATCTGTTTTTGAAATCCAATTGTTATGATTAATGAATTTCACTTTTTCTATTTTCCTCTTTTCCTCTTTTCTGAATTTCCTTTTTCTTCTTTCTCTTCGAACTCTCGTGTTCTTCGTTCTTCTTCTTCTTCTTCTTCTTCTTCTTCTTCTTCTTCTTCTTCTTCTTCATTTCTCCACTGATAATCGACCTCATTCCATCACATATTATGCTTATCACAGTGAAGTTAACACTCCACACTTTCTTTTTTACTTTAGGCTGTCTAATCTGAATGAAAATAGTCTGTTTAATTAGCGATTAAATTCTTAAAAAAGTAATAATCTAGGTAAAACACGTCACCTTTTATCATTAAAATTAATGCATTACTTGGGTTCTAAAGTATAGAGATAAATGTTAAGTTTATATAAATGTGTAATATGGTGGAGGAATTTTGATTTGGTATAATTATGCACAAAATATTTTGATTGTGATTATTTTTGAAGTGGATTGTGATTCAATTGTACACATATGAAACTTGGAATATTATAAATATTTGTATACATTACTGTACTATTCAAAGGATTGAAAAGATAAGAAAAGAGAGATGGTAATCTCAGAAGCTTTATTAATATTGTTGTAATATTTTCATTATATACAAGATTATGAACAATTGAGTTTGTTAAGAAAACAGTCTAACAACCTCCTAACTGTTTCTTCGTCTAACTCAACCGTCTCAATACTAGAGGTGCTTTACATCAATTCCTAAAACACTATCTGCACTCACTGAACATATACTAATATTCACCCAGCAAAATTTAAGATTAAGCTACTTAAAAATGAAAACATACATCCTGCAAATAACAATGATGTAGAAACTAGAAGCAAGACAGTAAGAGAATGCATCCAGAGAAACAACAAGAAACCTGCAAAACAAATAATCCAAAAAAATAAGATATGGATGCAAGCAAATGAAGTTGCTTGGAAAAGACAACTCAAACTTTCTCTAGCTTTAGAGATGACCATTGAATGAGGACAACAGACAACTTTAGGCGATGCCTAAGAAAGGAGGGACCAAATAATATCAACCACCTATTCATATGCAGAAACTTCATGGACATTCAACTTTCTTGTAGTTTTTTTCTCCCCAACAAAAAAAAATCAAATTTCATATGTTTAAATTTATAATCCTGAACAGGGTTTGAATAAACAAGCACAATACTAATGTTGTCACACTACAAGGTAGAAACCCTATCTAAGGAAACATGCAACTCACTTAACAAAGATTGTTACTAAATTAACTCAGCAGTAGCACAAGCTACACTCTTGTATTCAGCCTCAGCCACAACTTGTTGCTTTCAAGAGCTACAAAAGACTGAATTACCATAGAAATAGATACAATAGTCAAAGGTTGACCTTCTGTCATCTGAATTTGACCCCTAATTAGCATCAACAAATTCAGTGAGGGTTAAACTAGAGTTAGAAGAAAAATACAGTCCAAAGTCAATCGTCCCCTAAAGATACATCACTATTCTTTTAACAACTAAACAATGCACATCAAGAGGGTTTTGCATGAACTCACAAACTCTATTCACAACAAACTTATTTCTGGTCTAGTAATAACAATATATTGAAAAGCCCCAATAATACTTCGATATTCAGAAACATTATCTATTGGACTATCATCATTAGAAGAAAATTTGCAGTTAATAAGCATAGGAGTTGGAAGACTTTTAGCATCATCAAAACCACATTTCTTTAACAGTTCTAGCACATATTTCCTCTGACTAAACACTATGTCAGTACAAGTGCAATGCACTTCAAGGCCCAAGAAATAGGAAAGAGGTCCAATGTCTTTAAGTGAAAATGTTTGATTCAATTTCTCAATAACATGTTGTATTTTCTTGTTGTTGTCTTCAGTGATGATGATATCATCTACACAAGAAGATAAACCAACCCTGTTTTGTCATTTTTAACAAAGAGAGAAGCATCAGATTTGGTTAAGACAAGATCTATAGAGATTAAATATTCTTTTAGCTTCTCAAATCAAGCTCCAGGTGCTTGTTTGAGACTATACAAAGTCTTATTTACCTTGCAAACCAAAAGACACCTCGAACCTTGCTCATAACCATGAGGTTAAGTCATATAAACTTTTTCTAGAAGATCACCATTTTAAAAAATATTATTTATGTCTACTTGCCTCATGACCTACCTTTTTGTGACAACAAGAAACAAGATCATTTTAACAATAACTGATTTGACCACATGACTAAAGACTTCATGAAAGACAATCCATGCTTCTTGTAAATATCCTTTAACAACCAATCAAGCTTTGTACCTTGTACTGACCCATCTGGATTTCTCTTTATTTTGAAAATCCATTTACAACTAACAACTTTCCTATTTGGAAGTAATGAAACTAAAGTTCAAGTCTTGTTGTTTATAAGGGCATCATACTCAGCTTGAGTAGCAGCCCTCCAATGAAAATTACTCACAGCTTCTTTTATAGTCCTAGGTTTTTTTTCTTCTACAATAGTTTGAACTTGAAAAAACTTAGGTTTTCTTATCCTTTTTTTGCTCATGGTTATCATGGAGTGCCTATTACCCCTTCTAGAGATTGAGCAATAGGCACTATATTGACAGTTTGCTCTTCAGATTGACACAATCCAAAAGAATCATACAAAATCACATTTTCTGGTGCAACAAATGACTCTGAAGTATGACTAACCGAATTATTCATCTGCCTCTGGTCTTGAGATTGAGAGCTTTCCTCAAAACCAATCTGAACCTTCTGCATATCCTCAAAATTATGATCATACACAGTCAAGTTATAGGTAAAGAGATCATTTCCTATAGCATACTAAACATCTTGTGCAGTTGTCCTCTCTGAACCACAAATCCGAGTTGTAGCATCTTGAACTACACCGGTTGTAAGTGCACCAGCCTTCTGAACTATATTTTCAAACTGAGCTCCATGCACATTCTCAGACTGCTCTTGCTGCCCACTTTTAGGATTATGATAATGCATAGGTAAAACATACTCTAAACCACATTGCACATGTTGTTGTAAGCCCTCTATTTCTGGATCATGAACCTGACTTAATTATCTTAACTTACACTTGTAGTAGGAAAATTATCATTGTCAGACAGAACATTTTCTGATGTGATAACATATTGAAATGGAGGAATGGAAGGAAAAGTAGAAGAAATACGTGAGAAAACCTGTTGTGATGAAGGAATAACCAAAGACGTCCACTACTAATCACATTCACTTCCAACTGCCATTTCTTTATTAATACGGAAAGGAAACAAAGGCTCATCAAATATCACATGAAGAGAAACTATTATTTTTCCACTCTCATCTATACATTTATAACCTTTATGAGAGGAGCTGTACCATAAAAAGATACATTGTTTGGACCTAAAATTAACTATGTTAGTTGAAGGGTCGTATATGAGGATAACAAGCACAACCAAAAACTTTAAAGAAAGAGTAGTCATGTACCTTCTGATAAAACTGCTCAAAATGAGAGTTTCCTTGTACAATTGGAGTAGGCAACATGTTTATAAGGAAAACAATAGTTGTAAAAGCATGACACCAATGCTGCAAAGGCAAGCCAGCTTGGGCCATCATTGTAAGTCCAATTTCCACTACATACTTGTGCTTTCTTTTAGCCTTGCAATTTTGTTCAAAAGTACAGGGACACGATATCCTGTGTTGAACTCCATTTGAATGAAACCAGTTCTTCAGACCTTGATACTCAGTGCCCTCATCAATTTGAAAGGCTTTTATTTTGCATCCAAACTACACTTTAATTATCTTGTAAAAATTAAGAAAACATTGCACAATTTCTGACTTCCTTTTTAATAAGTAAAGTCAGGTGTGCCTAGTATGCACATCAATGAAGGAGATATAGTAAACAAATCCATCTGAATGTATAGGGGCTGGTCCCCACAAATTGGAAACAACTAATTCAAAAAGTTGAAAATAATCTGTCAAAGACTTTGAAAAAGGAAGCTTATGAGACTTTCCCTATAAGCAAGCAGAACACAAATGTAACATTTTATTATCCGAAAGATCTATATTACAAGATTGTAGAGCAGTTTTAAGAACACTACTCGAAGGGTCTCCAAGACGCATATGCCACATTTAAAAATATTTAGAGATTTAGAAACAGACTTAGAAGCAGTAAAAGGTTAAGTGGTATTAACAGTGGAAAGAGACAGTTGATACAACCCATCACATGTGAGCTTCCCCTTGAGCAAAACCTTGAGAGTCTGAGAATCCTTCACACAACACCCATTAGAATAAAACTCAGAAATCACATCATTATCCTTAACAAATTTAAAAATTGACAAAAGATTCATCTGAATCGAGGGAACATGATGGGTTTGATAGGCTCGATTTACTTCAACCGGTTTAGTTAACCAAGTGGTGAAGAAGTTGGATTTTTGGGTGATTGAGGTGTGGAAGCTAAAAGATAAAAAGACATGATAATTTAGAGTGGTTCGACCTTCTAACAAGCACCTATATCCACTACCTTAGCTTCTCACTAAGTATTTCACAATCAATCCACTAATTGATTCGTCCCATTTTCTTGGATGAGGAGAAAACCCTTACAATGATCAAAGCTTTCTAGCCCAAAGTTTGATCAAACCCTCTCTACAAGAGATAAAGATAAGCAAACTAAAATCCCTTTTACAAGGTTGATGTTTGCACACTAAAGCACACACCCAAACCTAAACACTTGAGTAAATTTGACAATTTAGGCTCACAAGTGTTGTCTATACAAAGAATGGATAAATTAGGCTCTAAAGACAATTTGACATCATATGGTTATTGACAATTGAAGCATTAGTCACCCCTTGATGCTTGGAGGTCCCTTTTATACTCCCAATTGAGTTTATAGTCGTTGAGAATCGTTGGGGTTGAATTGCAGCCGTTGGAGACTTTATTTCCCACTATAAATGCAGTTCTGCAACTACCTGTATCGAAACGGTACCTGCATATTTCGAAACACAACTAAAACAGAAAGAGTCGTTATACGCATTGAAGAGGTCATATCGAAAAATCTTAAGTCGTATCAGAATACCCGTATCGAAACGCCTAGTTTCGTATCGGAACAACCTGTAATTTAAATAGCCGTTGGGGTTGTAGCCGTTAGGGTGTATGCCACGTGGGCATATCGAAACACCAAAGGGTGTTTCGAAACCACACCTATCCGTATCGAAACATATAGGCCATGTATCAAAATGGATTCTGGCAGTTTCAAAACGTATCGATACAGATTATGCCTGTATCGAAACGAGTACATTAAAAACACTAGTTTGGCTACTTAAAACGTTTTAAACATTGTCAAAACCTTTTGAAACATCCTCAAACTTATTTTCAAGTTGTTTTTGACTCGGAGAATGTTTTAAATTCTTTTCAATTAAGTCCAAAACATTTTTCAATTATTATATCAAAACATATATTTCTACAGAACCTATAGCAAATTTTGTAAAACCAAAGGTTTAGGGTAAGTATGTCACATCCCGAAAACCGGCCTAGTCAGAATTAGGTTTCGGTGATCAGAAATTTTAAATTGGATATACCTGAATGTTGTAATTGTTCGATCCTTGTACCCGATTTTGAAGTAATGAAGTTATGTGGGCTTAATATGAGCAGCTAAACCTCTTTGCATGAAATCCAAAGCTGGAAATATATTATTTGAGCCAGGCGTATCGATATGGTAAGACCAGTATCAGTACGACCTAACTGCCATAACTAACTTACATATTTTAGCGTAACTGTATCGATACTGTCATAAAGTGTATCGATAAGGTCCTCTGTCAAAATCTGATTTGAAGTCTAAATTGAAAGGATTGGAAGAAGGGTGTTGAGTCACCTCAATGCTTACCCTCCCTCACGTGAAAATGGTCATAAATGATGACAATTAGTCATCAAATGTCTCCAATTTGTGTGATGGCTTTAAAAGATGAAAAATAATTGTTTAAGTTTTCCTTGTTTGAGGGAAAGCTTACTATTAGATATGAGGGAGGTGGGAATTGACCAAAGGATTTAAGATGGTTTAAATGAATAAAGAAAATCTCCATCCTAGTTTTAGAATCTCTCGAAACCAAAATCTCAGCTTTGTCTTAAAAGAAAGCTCACACCACCATTGTCATCTTCAACCTCAAGCTAAGCAAGCAACTCGATCCGATCTTCGATCTTTGTTCAATTTTGATACGTCGTTTGAAAGCCTACAATTTGGTGAGTAAAACCCCTATGTTAATTTGATGATTCCATAATTATTTATGGTTTAATTCCAAGATTAGATCTTCAAGGTTCAAATAGAATCCCATGGATTAGAAAGCTAATTTCGTTATTTCGATGTTGTCTACAAGCTTTGGTAAGCTTGAAAAAAACGTTTTCGAATCCTTAGTTTAAAATTTAATGTAACCCCTAATTTTGTGCTAGCTAAAGAAGTGGAGAAAGACCCCCCATCATCTCCAACGAAAGATAGGTACCAAGGCGTTGTAATTCGAGAGCCTTGAAAGCTTTGGAATCAAGGTGAGTGTAGTTGTGTCAAGGGATAGGCTAGGTGCCATCCCGTTGCATTGTTTGTGCTTAAATTGTGTATTTTTCTTAAGGGCTCAAGTAGAGCAAACATATGTAAATTCCGGTGGCAAGCATTGTAAGTTATTGATATTGCTTGATATGTTTGTAAGCTCATATATGATATCCGAATTATGCTATATACATGGATTTTGACATGAATATGCTATGATATGGTACATAGAGCTAAGAATCAATTTTGTAATCCGATATGATATGGCCTAAGGGCACAAAAGGTAAGTTTTGTAATGCTATGTGCAACCCTGGACACTCGTGGACATTGGATACAATTGGCACGCCATAGGGTTATTTGAGCTCACTAAGTAAGGGATTGGACTACGGTCCGGGCTACGACCTATATGTGGTGAAAAGGTTGGATATGTGTAAGGAATTTTGGAGCTACGACTCAAGGCTACAACCATTTCTGATATGTGTGGTGTAAAGAGGAATCCGTGTATCCATTGTTATTATGTCCAAGGAAATGATATGTATTTACTCATGAAAATGTGTTATTTGTATTGAGTTGAGCCATACGTGAATATTAATATGATTATTGTCATCAACACATGATTACATGCCATACATGCCATTAGAGAATTATGTTGCAATTGTTATAACTACCTCACTAGGCTATATAAGCCTAACATTCACGTGTCTCGTGCATTTCAAGATCTTGAAGATATCCAATAGTTGCGGTTGCAAGTCACTCCTACCATCATATGTATGTTTTCTTTTGTTTGAAACTCCTAGTAAGGTGGCATAAGGCTTAAACGTGTTGTATTAGCCTATTTTGTTACGTGTGTAAGAGACTAATAGTGCATATGGTTGAATGTGCATTTTGGGTATGTTGTAAAATGGCAAAACTAGCTAAAATGGGCTTAAAGGTACTAAAAAGGGAAAACTTGGTAAACAGATTTGAAACGTTCTAAAATTTGATGTGCTATTAGATTTAATGCTTATTAGCTTGCTGGTAAAACTTGGTAAAGTTTGAACATCGTTTGGTAGGCTAATTCGAATAAAAACCAGCTAAAATCTGTCATTACAAGTCAGGGCGTATCGATACGGGTGATGGCGTAATGGTATGGCCCTTGCATATTTGGTCAGGTCAACATTGGTCAAATAGGGCGTATCAATAAGGTTTAGGCGTATCGGTATGAAAAATGGTCACTGAAATTTGGTTGGAAAAATGGTATCGGTATGGTCTTAGAGCGTATCGATATAGGATCAACGAATTTAACCTGTATCGATACGGGCTCGCTACCTTTGAATCTGGAATTTGGAAATTTGGCTTAGCGTACCTATACGGTCTTAGGTGTATCAGTACGGTGACAGTTAAGTCTGTTAAAAGGTTTAAAAATACAGTTTCCACAGTTTATAAAATAGTCATTAAATCCCATATAGCTCAATTGGATAGGTAAACGACCTCCGATAGGAATGAAATTTCACATATTAATAATTGGTAAGTTTAATTGTAGGTTAGTGATAAGAAATATTGATAAGGACCTTTAGTTGGTAAAATTTATGTTTTAGTCCCTACATTGAAAAAGTTTAAAATGGACCATGATGAGTGTTCAAAAGTATTATTTTTATTACCTTTTTACTCATATTATTGATAGACTTAGTCACATTTTAGTTGCATTATTAGGCATTTATGCATATTTTCATAATTTCCTTCATCATTATACTCGAGTTCATAATTTAGTTATTTTATGGAAAAAGGTACTGCTAGGTATGTGTTTTGTGCATGTGCAGGTTATGCTAGGGATTGCCGAGCCTTGTCGCGGCAATTCATTACCGAACCCTACCGAGTGATCCTGACTGAGCAGAGACGATCGAGTGATGCTGAGCACACCTGGCCGAGCGAAGACGACCAAGAGACCACTACCAGGTCATTGTCGCGCCGAACTATGCCGAGCCATTGCCGAGGCAATGCCTGGGCAATTTTCGATAATGGAGAAAAAGAGCAAAGTGGTAGGCGACTTGAAGAGCGTAAAGAGCTAAATTTTTAGAGATAATTAACGTGAAATTTGGAGTAGGAAGACCATGAAGACGTCAAAAGAAGATTAAATTCCAAGAAAATAGGATGAGATTTACTTGGAATAAAATTAAAAGAGATTTAATATTTTTTTATTCAATTTAATTCCAACCTAACTTCCTCCTCAAAAAAAACTTTGACCTAGCCATCTCCTATATATAGAAGGCCAAGCTATCAACTTCAGGGAGAGTTTGATTGAGAGAGATTCAAAGGGGGTTGTTCGACATATTCTTCTTTTTCTTCTTTGCTTCTATTCGAGTCATGTTTGGGATTATTCTTTGTATATCTTTCGAAACCCAGCCATGAATTGATGTGAATTGGCTTGGGTTATTTTGGGTTTGTGGTTTTGATAAACGATTAGATTTGTTTAAGTTTTTGAAGTTGCAATTTTAATTCAAGGTTTGTTCATTCTTGGTTTTTAATCTTGTTTGCGAGTGAATTGGGAGAGGATTTCGTGAAACTATCTATTTATCTAATATCATGATAGTTAGATTCAAGAAACGAATGAGATTGGTTTTTGTCCAAACCGGTGAAGACTAATACGACTTAGGAATAAGTGAGAATTTCAACGGCTAAGAGAGGCGTTAGATCGATTGATGTTCACCCTTGGTTCACGCTATGAGGTATTATCAAGGCTTGCACATTGATGGAGTTTCGACTTAGGGATAAGAAGGAACCATTGAAGAATGTCTTTCCGAACCTTGAAGGTTGTCGCCAAATTGCCCAAGCAGTAGTTGTTTTCATTTCCTAGGCAACCGCCTTACCAATTGCCCAGGCAATTGTATTGCCCATTGCCGAGGCAACCATTCTGCCCATTGTCGAGGCAATCAAGCTTCCTCTTGCATGCAAAACCAAGACTGTTCCATTCGACTATCACTCCTCAACTCACGATAACTCGACCTACTCTTCTTTCTTATTTGATTTCCTCTATCTTTTACTTTTATTGTTCTTTAATTACTTGTTAGTTAGAACTCTTCCTATCACCTATTTTTGTTTTTATTTTCTACAGTGCAGTAACTTAAGCAAAGTGGCCCAAACCAACCCTTGTGGAGATGATACTCAATACTTATATCGCTTTATTACTTGCGACGTGTATACTTACACAATTGCGTAACACTTATTACACGTAACAGACCCAAATCGAATAAGTTACTAGTGAATGAACCTGTTAATTCTTAAAAAGGGTTAATATGTCTCCCTAATGAGATTCTGAACTCCGATTTTGTCTCTGATTTCTGAATATGCTTTCCGGTAACACTTTCAGAACCAGTTCTCTACCAGACCGGGAATGGGTGTTACAAAGTAGAAATAGACCCTTGACCTATTCTTGAAATAGACACACCATCCCCATTTCTCATTTGTAAAGCACTCTTACCTGTATAAACAACATTTGACTTTAGGTTGGAAGAATCGTGTGTAATGTGGTGCGTGGCACAAGAGTTAGGATATGAAGCCCAACAACATTTGGTGGATTTATGAAAGAGGAAGATGAAAAAGCCATAGGTGCATGAGGAGCAGAAACATAAGAAGGACCTGCACCAAAAGAGTAACCAAGACATGTAAAAGGAGAAAACTAATGGCTACCAAATGAAAATGAACAAAAAATTGGTGCTAAAAACCCAAAATCTCCTTGAATAGTCGTGTTGAGAGAGAGAACTACTCCATTTTGAGAACCACCAGAGGTGAAAAGAAATAACTAAAATGAACACCATAGGACACATGACTAATCGAATGAGTATAAGTCTGAAAAAAGAGTCTCAGACCTCTGTGCATACCCAACATTAACATTGTTGTTATACTAATGACCGCTTGTTTGATAATTTTTGTTATCAGTAACAACACCAGAGAAACTTTGATCAAACCTCCTATAACACTTTTGAACAGTATGCCCTAAGCGACCGCACAATTAATATTATAACACCCTAAAATTGATCCTAGTAGAAATTGAATTATTAAATTGAATTCCAATTTAAATTAAGCTTTATCCTAATTTGATTAAGATAATTAAGGACTTAATTAAATAAAATTTTAAAACCAATTCTAGGAATTAAATGACCAAATTGGATGAAAGAAAAATATGAGATTTGCATGCTTAAATATAGAATTCTTTAGGTTGCCCCTCCACTAACTTATGAATTAGAGATAATTATAAGGATAAACTAGACATTTCCCTTAGTCGTTTAAAACACACTAAAAATTGTCAACTATCATAATTCTCTTCTACACTACCCGAATGCTTAGGGGAGAAGGAGAGAAAATTGAAAGAAAATTCTAGAGAAGAGTGAGCTTGAACCGGCCATTGTTAGAGGAAAAGATCTTGCATGTCCACATTTTAGCTAGGGAATTCAGATTTGAAGAAGCAAAGTAAGCTTAATTTTCCTCCATGTGTTGAAATATGCTTAGTGATAATTAACTTCTTGTGTCTTTTGATTTTTTTTGTTGAAGAATAGAGTGCCAAATTGTGTAGTTAAGCATGCAATATTATTAAAAAAAAATTTATGGATGTTTTATGAACTTGGTTGTATGTTCGAATGAAATTTTGGATATAGAAGGGGGTAAAATCCATAGGCCGAATCATGCAAGTGCATGAGTTAGTGACCAATTGATAAAAATTTCAAAGTTAGTTATTAAAATTTGAAAATTTGGAAGAATTGGGAGTGAAAAATATTTGTTGAGTTGCTGGAAATTGAATTACTTAAACGATTTAGATAGCACCTTTGGACTGTTTTAATAGGATTGATAAATTTGAGGATTTTAATTGAAGCTTTTTATAGCTAAATTCAACATGAAAAATGTAAGGGAATCAAATAAGTAAATTGAAGCTTACATGTTAGAGTGAATTTAAGAGAATTAAGAAGCTTAAACTTAGATTAGAGCAAACTGCCTAGGGAGAACTTTACTCTGAGCAGGAACTTCAAAAATACACCAAAATTGTAGAAATTGAATTTTGGGCTGAATTTTTGATAGAATATATTTGAGAATGTCTATTTTAACTAGAAACAAACGACATTAAATTTAAAATTGTGTAGAGAAATCTGGAACTAAAATCGTACGAGTAGTGCAAGCTATCCAGAATGTGTAAGTGTCATGTCTTTTAAGCAATAAACTGAATCAATTGGATAAAAATTAGAATGCAAGTCTTACATGGTCTTAAAGATAATTTTATTAGCTTTAAAATGGTATAAATTAATTAAAAATCAAACTTATGGATTGAAAGATATTACCAGATTAGTAGCCAAGATTAAATCTGTCCAGAACCGAAAATAAAGTTTAAGGATTGTTATGAATTGTGCTTAATCGAATGATTAATTGATAGAATCGATGCTGGTCAGTTCCATATTTCATTGTAAATGATCGAATAGAGCCTAGAGTGGAAGATAACGAGAGAATTCGATAGCCGAACAGTCGAAGGATCAAAGAAAAGGCATACGAATTCAAGACTACCTAGGCGTTTGTGAGTGTAGCTATCCTTAGAGTTGGGGCTAGTGTCTCAACTAAATTTTATTATGATTATTGTTGATATAGATGCATGAAATTGGACTTAAATAATGGTTTGGTAATTTAATTATAAGGGAAGAAGGATTAAAGGGAATTTGGCATAACAACAATAACCGATTTCTAAATGGTTGAATTGTTTGTTAATTGATTTCTTGTGATATCATGTGTGATTAAAAGATGGATGTGGATAATTGAACTGTACATTCGAAACATGAGATATGTGTTGTGGGAACTTGTTAATTGAAAATTGATATGTCGTGATTCGAATTAGATTGGTATGTTCAAAGGAATGAAAGAATCGAATATGTGATATGGAAACTTTGGTTGTTAATAGCATGAACTAAGTTTAATTACATAAATTGATAAGCCCTTGGTTATATGGTTGGTTTATGTAGTATGGCATGCCTAGAGTCTAGAGCTCGATCAAATTGGTACGTTAGTGTACCCTACTGATTGGTGTGATGAACACCCTACTGATAAGTGCCATGAGAATGAAATTTAATTGGTACATGTGTACCCTACTAATTGGTGTTTTGATCATCCTACTGTTACATGTGACTCAAATACCTAACCTACTATGTACCAAGGCAATTAAATTGATAAAATGAAAAATTTGATTTGTTATATGATTGAAAATCAATGATTCTGATTTTTGTATAAGTGATTTGTTCCACTGAATGAATTATGTGATTCATGTTGGATTGAATTTTAAATTTTTCATATGATACAGTTTGCTGCTGGTTGTAAATTGGATGCATGATTGATTATATATATATATATATTCTCTTATGGCATGAATTGTTCGAATATTGGATAACCAAAAAGCAAAATTTCTAACTTTGATGTAGTCTAGTGTCCGAATGAATTGGGCTCAATGATAAAGTCTTCTGGTGATTGTTTTTTTAAAAGTCAATTATTAATCGAATTGAATAAATAATTAAAATGGATAGTTTATGTGCTTCCTCACTAATTACTGTAAGTACTTATCACTCTTATTTTCCTCTCTTCCCAAATATAAGTCTTAACGATTCCCAGTCTCCCAAACCCGAGCTTATCTAGATCTACTGAAGTCGAAAGTATGCCTTGCCTTGTTTCTCTTGTACTCATGATGGGTGGTATAGTTACATGCATCATCATTTAGTTTGCTTGTCCATGTCTGATTTTGAAGTTTTATATGCGGTGCATGTAGGATACTGATCAAACGATTCTCCGTTTATTTTTTTTTGTACATAATAGGGTGAAATATGGGGTATAGCATTAAATCCTCATATTATTTTGTATAGAGGCTTACCGATATTTTGTTATAGATAATAGATATGTAAAAGATGGCCATAGGGCCATATAGCCTCTTATGTTTTGAATCACTTATGATGAATACAAATGGAAGTAATATAATATTTGGTATGTTAAGTACTCTTGAATTGTCACTAAAATACCAAATTAGCCGAATGTACATGTTCAATGTAAGTATCTAATTGATAGCTTTAATTAGTATTCAGGTAGGACACTTTAAAATGAAACTTTAAGAATCAATTTTTGATAAGATTAAACATGGTAGAATCGAACTAGGGGATTGTTCTAAAAGGGTAAATTCAATGGATGAAATATTGGATAAAAAAAGAAATGGCCCACTACGTGTCTAGATTAAGTTCTAATTGCAATTGTTTAGCTTAATTATATCATTCCTCGTTCCTAATCGAGGCGAGGGGTGTTATATAAAATGGTAATCAGAGCTTTAGGTTAGTTCCTAAAGTTTAATCGAGGCTGCATGCATCATATCATATAGGTTCGAACTATGCCGTCTGGGAGTCGTGTGTTTTAATACTTGTGATTCTGATCTCCTAACTCCCCTTTTGTTTAAATCAATGATATAATGTTTGCTTAGAACGATGGAAGTTCTCATGAATCCTCTAGTGAGGGTGAAAGCATAAGCTTGGATCAGAACCTCCCAAAACAAACTGAACTCCCGAAAGGGACAGAAACCCGAGAACCTGCCCAACCTTCTGAACGAGTTCAACCTCAACCGGATAATCCTACGATTCAAACTGCTCAAAGAGAATGTCTCCTCAGCATGAAGGAGATATTCGACCAGCTCCTATCAAATCTTAAACAAGACCATCTCGTTATTATTACTGCTGCACCGAGCATAGCTCCGATAGATAAGCTTGCTCAACATCGAGCTTATACTTTCACTGGTGTGAACGGGGAAAAACCTAAGAAAGCTGAGTACTGGCTAGAGCGCACTACTCAAATTCTGACCAAACAACTACACTGCTCGGATGAGCATAAGCTCGAATGTGTTATCGCTCTGTTAGCGGATGAAGCGTTAAGTTTGTGGGAAACCATGACTTTAACGGCCCCGGCTGAATTAGTGACTAGGAAGTTCTTTGTTCAGGAGCTCAACAAGACGTACATTAGTGAGCAATATCTAGTTGATCGAAGAAGGCGGTTTTTGTATCTAAAGCAAGCGAACCGACCTATTGAACAATACATTGCTGATTTTTGCAAGTATTGTACATATGGTTCGGAATATATTAAGATTGAGAAAGATAAATGTCAAATGTTCATTGACGGCCTAAACGACGAGTTAAGTCTGATGTTTACCGCCCTGGAAATCACAGACTTCCAGACTCTTGTAAACCGAGCTATTGCTACTGAAGCAAAAATGAAAGCAGCAAAAAAGAGAAAGAGTGGATTTTGAAGTGACAAGAAATGAAAACAGGATGACAAATCTAGCTGGCAGTCTAAAAAGAACAAATCTCAGCTGAAGGAATCAAAGTAGACCCGGAAAAGATTCAAGCTATTCTTAATTGGCGACCTCCGAAAAATGTCAGCAAGGTCCGAAGTTTTCTCGATTTAGCGAGCTATTATCGAAGGTTTGTAAGAGGCTTTTCTACTACGGCATTGCCCTTAACCAAACTTCTTCGAAAGGATCAACCATTTGAATGGACTAAAAATCAACAACGAAGCTTCGATCAACCGAAGCAAGCTTGAACGCATGCCCCAATTCTTATTCAACCTGAATCAGGCAAAGAATTTGCAGTCTATAGTGACGCTTCCCATTCGGGATTGGGATGTGTCTTGATGCAAGGTGATAATGTGGTAGCATATGCATCCCGACAATTGAAGCCTCATGAGCTCAATTACCCGACACATGATCTTGAATTTGCTGCCATAGTATTTGCGCTTAAAATATGGAGACATTATCTGTACGGTGAAAGATGTCATATGTTTACTGATCACAAAAGTCTAAAGTATCTTCTTACTCAAAGAGACCTTAATTTGAGACAAAGGAGGTGGATGGAGTTGTTAAAAGATTATGATCTAGTTATTGACTATCATCCCGGGAAAGCCAATGTGGTTGCAGATGCTCTCAGTCAAAAGCTGAACCTCGGTAAGCCATTATAAGTCTTAAAGCATTCAAAATTTCTCTTCCTTGTTCCCTAGGAAATTGTTCGAACCACTTCTTGGTAAAGAAGTAACCATTCGAACTCTTGCTTGATAAGCAATGGTTCGAACTCCTATCTGTGGGATAAGTAATCCATTTGAATTTTACCTTGCAATTTAAGTAATCTATTGAATTGTTTTCTCGTAGCTTCCTTGGCTATCAACGCTCATTTCCGATTATCTAAGGCTCAGAATTTCTTATTTGAAGTACAAGTTCAGTCTAGCCTATACACCAGGATTAAAGAGCTTCAAAAAGTTGACCTGAAACTTCAGAAGATTATTTCCAAGCCTGAGTCTAATCCTGACTTCTCCGTTAAGTCGAACGGTCTCCTTTATTTCAAAGATATAGTGTGTATTCCTAACAATAGGAAATTACAAGAAGAAATACTACAAGAAGCACATCAGAGTTCTTTCTCGATCCACCCCGGATCGGTTAAGATGTACAAGGATCTCAAACCCTTGTATTGGTGGCCCGGAATGAAAGCAACTATCAATGATTTTGTGTCAAAGTTTCTGAACTGTCAACGAGTGAAAGTCGAGCACCGGGTCCCTACCGGGTTGCTCCAACCTCTTGAATTGCCTAAATGAAAATGAGATCGAATCGCAATGGATTTTGTATCCGGTCTTCCTCACTCTCCGAGAAAGTGCGACGTTGTTTAGGTAATTGTCGATCGATTCACCAAATCTGCCCATTTCATCCCGGTTTGTAGGAACTAAAGTTTAGAAACATTGGTTGATCTGTATATTTGAGAAATCATTCGTTTACATAGAGTTCCTACTTCAATTGTCTCCGATTGAGATCCCCGATTCACAGCTCGATTCTGGAGAACTTTGCAACGAGCCCTCGGAACTAAACTAAATGTGAGCACGACTTTTCATCCACAAAGTTATGGTCAATCCGAACGAGTAATTCAAATTCTTGAAGATATGCTTAGAGCTTGTATTATCGACTTCGGAAAAAATTGGGAAAAGTCTCTACCTCTTGTAGAATTTGCTTACAACAACAATTATCAGTCCTCAATTCAAATGGCTCCATTCGAAGCGTTATATGGAAGAAAATGCCGAACACCTCTTTGCTGGTCCGAACTTGGTGATAACAAGGTGTTAGGACCTCAATTACTTCGGGAAATCGAAAAAAAAATCAGATTATTCATTCTCGACTAAAACAAGCTTTCGATAGGCAAAAATCCTACGCTGATTTAAAACGTAGAGACATTCATTATGAAATAGGTGACAAAGCCTTTCTTATAGTCTCTCCATGGAAGAAAGTATTCTGGTTCAGCAAAAGAGGGAAACTCAGTCCTCATTTCATTGGACCCTTCGAGATTGTTGAAAGAATTGGTCCGATAGCTTATCGACCTGCACTTCCTAGCGAATTCAATAAAATCCATAATGTATTTCATGTTTCAATGCTTCAAAAATATCGATCCGATCCATCTCACATTTTAGAACCGGAAGAAGTGGAATTAAATCCTGATTTGAACAGTATGCCCTAAGCGACCACACAATTAACATTGTGGATGATTTGAGTTATTCTTGCCACGACCCCTTCCTCGATACACACCTCCACCTCCCCTGTGCCCACCAGAGTAAAGCTGAGTACTTTGTTGACTGTTGTGTTGACACTAATACTGATCATTTTTCCTGAAAACTCTCCGGGGAGAACTTCTCAGCAACAAAACAACCTTGTCACTACTGAACAACCAAATTAGCATGTGCAGACAATTTTTCTTGTAAACACATATGTTGTTGAGCTTCACAATCAAGAAGCATTTTAGTCAATTTTCCAAAGACATTGTTTCTCGGGATGCTATAGCTATGATAGACTCAAACTCCATAGATAACCCATCTAAAATAACACTCACTTGCTCTTATTCAGATATTGTACTTCCCGAGTTATTAAGAGTATCACACAACATTTTTATTTTAACAAGATAAGCATTTACAACCAATCCATATTTCTTCTATGCGTGTAGGCTATGCCTCAAAGATGAGGTTTTTGCACTAGACCTCAAAGCAAACATCCTATTAACAATGATCCAAATTAAACCAGTAGAATTACAACCTATAAGATGGGGTAGAACATATGTACTTACTGTAGTCAATAACCATGAAGCTAGAAATTTAACTTGTCTATGATGCACTAAATATTCAGGATTCACCACATTCTGACCTGATGCACTAGATACAAATTAATGTGGAACAAAGCTAAATATTCTGTTAAACCATAACCTTCAACAATTAAATCACTTGTTTCCAGAGAATGAAATTATTCTTAGAAAGTTTAACAATATCTTGTTTCGAAATATGTTGAACAAAAACCATGCTTCCAGTACTAGAAGAACCAGTGTTGCCCAAACTAAAATTACCATCTTGAGTCATTTTAACAGTCTCACGGGCAAAAAATCAAACAGATAGAGTGCAACAGAGAAGCAAAGAGCCAAACAACCTAGCAAGATTCAGTTCCTTCAAATAACAACAAAGAGAACACTATAACAACTCAAAGAAGTGATACAACAATTCAATGAAAACCAGGTTAAAATCACAAAATATCTAAAAATCACTAATTTACTCTATATCCAATGAGTCTTTGCGAGCAAATATACTTATGATCAAATGATATTAATGTGGTATATTTAGACTTTAATCCTGAAGCAAAATAGAATTGAAAGAACAAGAACCATATCGTAGCTATAAATCAATCACTATCTTAGTCAAGATCATACATAGAATACTCACAACGAAAACAAAAGGCTAGCGATGAGGTTCCCTAAACTCACGAACGACTTGCAGGTCAGTGTTGCTAAAACCAAAGCAAACCAGCAACGGAAGAAGACGCATCACCATAATCTTTTTGGTGATTGATACCATGTCAGTATCTCACTTATAACTATTCAAAAGGATTGAAAAGATAAAGGAAAGAGAGACGACACTCTTAGAAGCTTTATTAATATCTTCAATCCAAGACCGACCATTATATACAAGATTATGAACATTTAAGTTGGTTAAGAAAGCAGTCTAACTACCTCCTAACCATTTCTTTACCTAACTCAGTTGTCTCAATACCAGAAGTGCATTACATCAATTCCTAAAACACTATATGCACTCACCGGACATACCAAACTAATTACATTGTCTATACTTTAATAGTTACACACTTTAATAAATGTAGGTGGCAATAGGGCGGGTCGGGAATAAATTTACATTCTCCACTTCGTCTTTAACACTTACGGGTACAGTTTCGGAGAATTTCTATTGAACGTTTTAGGGGTTCATCTCTATACCCATCTCTTGTGACTACTTGCGAATTTCGGTTAATCCTCATATAAAAAAAACTTAATACATTAAAATAAATACAATATTAAAGCTCCCAAATTACAAACATAAACAAGTAAATTTAGTTTTGCCAATAACAAAGAAACCATCTCAAAACTAATATAACTATTGAAACATGACATCATGCACTACCTTTAAAAGAAAACATGTAACTAATAATCTAAAGTTTCAAATTATGATCCATTTGTTCTAAAAGGAACTAGATTCGATAATCTTTATAACCATATAAATTATCTCTTCTAATTTTACTTCTACGATTTATGACGAATTTATGAAGTCACTATCATTGTTGTTTTTGGAAACAATTTGATGTCTTTTCTTCTAACCTTTCCTCACTCAAAAATTAATAATTTCTAATATATAAATCAAAATCGAGAATCATTTGTTTTAAACGAATCTACACTTTTGTAAGATTATAGAAATATAAGACTCACTTTCAAATTTATCTTCTAGAATTATTGGTGATTTTTTAAAGTCATTGGTAAAATTATTTTCTAAGAAATCCGCTGCCAGATTTTTATGACCTTTCAACATTCAAATTCTCATTTATTTTAAAATACATATCGAAATCGATCATATATTTTAAACAAAACTAGACCGAATCACGTTTACAATAATGTATAGAACACTTTCTAATTATTTTATGAAATTTACAGATAATTTTTAAACTTACTCCAACCGGCCATACTTAGGTTAAGGTAGATTAGATTTTTGTTGAAAAATAGGTAAATTACGCTTATGGCCATCCAACTTTTGTAAAATATCGAGATCCCTATATATATTTTTCGGGGATCCACACGTTGAATTTATATGGGTACGATTCAGTTATTCCCACGATTTGGATAAAGCATTCCCCGTCCCATCCCCATTTGAGCTTCGGTGATAAAACTCCCTCATCCGCATGAGTAAAAATTTAAGTCATTTTCCATACCCGTCAGTTTGGGTCCATATCGTTTTCGTTTATTTCCCACCGATTGTCACCCCTAAATAAATGAAACACATTCATTTATTTTCATATTGAACAATTATAAATATTTGTATACGGAGTATGTAAACATCTATTGGTGTTGTGCCGACAATAAATGCTGGTATATTTATTAAAAGAAAACCAAATTAACAACGATCATTTGATCTAGTTAGATGAGATGTTAATAGGGGTGTTTATATTTGGGTACCCAGATTTTAGGGTACCTATAATTTTCGAGCACTAAAAAGTCGGCCCGTGACCTGGCCCATAAGAACCGGGTATCTGCAAATCGGGTACCCGATTCACTTTTTTATATATTTGTTAAATCTATTTTTTTAAAATACATAAGAAACATATAAAAATTCATGATATATATTTGAAACACAAAAAATATTGATTTGAGGATAGTTTTAAGAGAGAAATATATATATATATATATATATATATATATATATATATATATATATATATATATATATATATATATATATATTAGGATTATTATCATATACACTAGCGGTGGAAACTAAAAGTTTCCACAAGCACCTTAGTTTTATGGTTTTGGGGCTTAGTTTAGGGTATAGAGTTTAGGGGTTTAGGTGTAGGGATTTAGAATTTAGGGATAGTTGTTAGAATTTAAGGTTTAGGGTTAGAACGATGTAGTGGTTAGGGTTTAGTTTTTAGGGTAATATGGTGTGGATTTGGGTTTTAATCTATATACCTTAAATTATAACCCTAAACTAGATTTCAACTACAATCCCTAAATTCAAAACCCATATACCTAAACCCCTAAACTAAGTCCCTAAACCATCAAACTAAGGCGCTTGTGGGAACTTTTAGTTTCCACCTCCAGTGTATCAAATAATTACCCTATATATTAAAGTTTATCGACAAAAAAGTATTAATCTCGATCATGATTTTTCTTTCGAATCTCATATTGACAAATTAATATAAATATTTGTGAAAATTTTAAAACTTAAAAGTATATAATAAAAGTATAAAAAGAAGTTAATGATTTAAAATTAATTTTAGGGGAAAATAGTAAGAAACATAAAATAAAAATATAATTTAAAATTTAAAATATATATGTATTTAAATTATCGGGTCAGGCCGGGTACCCTGTTCTAAAAAAATTCGGCCTTGACCCGGCCCGACTATCAAAAAAAATTACGGGTCGGGTAATCGGCCCGAAAAATTCGGGTATTTTATTATAAATACTCGGTAATTTTCAATCGGGTAGGCGGGTAGACGGGTCGGGTATTTTTTAACACCCCTAGATGCTAGATCCCTTAAGTAAGGTCAGAAGTTTAAATCATGATGTTGTGAATAGAACAAATTGAGTTGAGAGAATTGCCCATATTGGATCTCTACAGTACCCAATCTAGATTAATCAACCAGTATATTGAATATAGATAGTTAAACTAAAAAATAAATCAAATTAAAATTTCATGGTTAAAGTTATACAAAATTTATATCCATGCATCACGTTCAACATTTCACTAAAGTCCATGTCTTGTTTTGGGATTTGGTATGATATCAAAAAGATAAATATTCTACACACAATCGGAAACTGAAAGTTTCTACAAACGCCTTAGTTTTAGGGTATAGAGAGTTAATTTAGGATTATAATTTAGGGTTTATAGGTTAAAACCTAAATCCTTACCATATTACCCTAAAAATTAAACCCTAACCTATAAAACCTAAATTATAACCCTAGACCTTAAATTGAATCAATTATCCCTAAATTCTAAACACCTACACCTAAATCCCTAAACCCTATACCCTAAACTAACTCCATATACCCTAAAACTAAGGCGCTTGTGGAAACTTTCAGTTTCCACCACCTGTGTATAGGATATTAATCCTATCAAAAATACAGGCGAATTATGCTTTGATATGCATTGTAATACTAACTTTAATTTTTATGGAGTATAATTACATACACAAAATTTTAATTTAGTTCAATTTTTATAAATTATTAAAAATATTATTAGTGTACCATAGTATAATAGAGGAAGATATCAATCGAGTGGCTTGTCACTTCACCAAAATTAAATTAATCGAAGATTTATTTATTTTTTAATAATTTTTATTTAAAAGAGGAAGAGGAAATTTGCTCCTAATAAGTCTTAAACCCACAATTTAGAGGAAGGCGAGGATGTAAACTGAGAGTTTTAACCATTTACTCTAAAAATTGTTAACGCATAATGATTTATCTTTTAAAATGTGCACAAAAAGTAAATAATTTTAATATATAATATAATGTTATAATTGTTATTCTCGTTGTATACATTAATGTAATTGTATAAAACAAAATATTAACTTAAATATTATATTTGGCAGACTTACTCACAAACTAAACTTGCACAAGTTAAATGAGGTCGAAGTTTGCATATAATTTTGTTTGAAATTTAAACTTAATCTTAATTAACCTAAAATATTATTAAATTGTGTAAACATTTTTATTTTATATTTTATCATAATTATTAATGTATTAAACAAATAAAATTATTTTTATGTGATATTTAAATTATTCAGACATTTAACCATTAATAAATTACAGACTATTGCGTACTCAAACAAACTCGAAGTTATGTTCTCCAGTATATTACAGCAATGAAGCGTAAAGCTCGATTGAGAGTAGATGAAATTCTATTAAACCATTGATTAATACAATTGATTTTTATTTTATATACTACAACATATTTTCCGTTGTGTTGCGGAAGTTATCTAACATTTTAGATATAATATTTATATTAAGGGTAATTATTCTATACACAAGTGTTTGCGGAAACTTTTTTATACAAGCGCCTTAGTTTTAAGAGTTATAGACTTTGTTTGAGGTTTAAAATTTAGGGTCCAAGTGTAGTATTTTTGAATTTAGGGTTTGTTGATATAATTTTGGGTTTAGGGTTAAAATTTAGAGTTTATAGATTAAAACATAAATTCTTATTTATATTACTTTAAAACATAAACCCTAACCCTAAACCCTAAATTTTAACCCTAAAACCTAAATTCTAACCATAAACCCTAAATTTTAAATATTTACACTAAAACCCCTAAACTAAAACCCTAAACCCTATCATTGAGGTACTTGTAGAAACAAAAAGTTCCCACCGCCAGTGTATATGATAATAATCCTTATATTAATTATGTTAATATGTATAATTTTTTTTGAAAGAGGTGCCACCGAGCTTTTATTCAAACAAAATAAATGATACATAACCAAGGAGATAAAACGTCAAAAGAGAGAAAAAACATAAACAAAAACCAAAAGGAAAGCTCTAGAGAGTGGCCCATAGACCCTTCGGTTATTTCTGAAAAATCAAGTAGAGAACAAACCGAGAGGGAGGCAAAACACTCAGCCCCTAAATCATGGCGGTTCACAAAACCGCCTGTCGGAGTCAGCCGCCGCGAGTACAGAAGGAGGGCCGTCTTCAACCCAGAAGCGATCACCGGGCCCCGATCTTCCTTCGAGGGCCATTGCATGTGCCGTTGCGTTCCCAGATCGCCTAACAAAGACGAAACGGCAGTGTCTAAAACACGAAACCAGACGGCGGGCGTCGGAAATAATTGGTCGGATGGAGGAGAGGTCAGCCGTTGGAGAAACCAGCTTTTGAATAACCACCTTTGAGTCACCCTCGACCACCACCTCTGGGAATCCCAAGTCTCTGGCAAAGTGGAGACCTTGAAGGGCCGCCGTTGCTTCAGCCGTGAAAGGCGAGTCTATGTTTAGATTCACACAATACGCCCTAATCACGATTCCTGACCACGATTTCCTTTCGGTTGCAGAGAATGCCGCGTCGAAGTTTACTTTTACCTCCGGGGCAGCAGGAGCGGACCACCTAACAGTGGACCTAGACGCCGGTTGTGACAGATGGTTCTTCAAACCCCTTAGTTCCAGGAGATAACCACGAACAAAGGTAATTATCAAAGAAGCTTCTTGTTTAACACCTTCATGGATGAGTTTATTTCTTGAAAACCATAAAGACCAGATTAAAATTATAATTTCTGCATGTCTAGCTTTACTGTAATTAGTAAACATCCAACTTAACCAAACATCGAAAGTGGCAGTAGAAATATTAGAAGGCCAGCTATAATTCAAATTTGACCAAATCTGGGTAGTAAAAGGGCATTGATAGCTTACGTGGGCAACCGTTTCGGGTAGGAGGTTGCATCTAGGACAACAATCCGTAGAAGCCACTCGTCTGTAAAATAGATTCTGGAAGGTAGGAACATAATTCGATAAGAATTTCCAGCAATTAATACGAATTTTCGACGGACAATCGATGCTCCAAATTTGTCTAAATAAATCCCCCGAATAAGCGGTAGAAATATCATCATGGATTAATAAGAGATAACCACTCCGGACGAAATAAATCCCAGATTTCTCACCCACCCAAGCTAGAACGTTAGGGTGGCCAAGCGTTGACAGCCGGATATTCAGGATGACAGCAGCATCCGCACTGCTAAAGATGGAGGTAATCAGAGGGGCATTCCACTTGCGAGTAACTGGGTCAATGAGTTCTGAGACCCGTTGAACATTTGATGGGCCTAGGGGGTGATCAAACGAACCGGAGAAGTCGGTAACCAGTAATCATTCCAAACTGAAATCGAGTTACCCGTATCCACCTTCCAATAAATCCCCAACTCAAGAGTACGCCTTGCACACCAAATACTCCTCCAAATATAAGATGGATTAGAGCCTAAACTTGAACGTAGGAAATTACCTTCAGGATAATATTTAGCTCTAAGGATCCGAGAGACAAGAGATCCAGGATTCGAAATTAAATTCCAACCCTGTTTAGCAAGGAGGGCAACATTCAATTTACCCAAATCACGAAAGCCTAAACCGCCATTCTCTTTCGGGATGCAAAGGGATTTCCATGGGCACCGGTGAATATCCTGTTTGCCAGAGTTATGCTGCCACCAAAATCTTGCAAATAGAGACTCCAATTCTCGACATAGAGACCGAGGGAAAAGAAATACCATCATAGCATAAACATGAATAGCTTGTAACACCGATTTAATGTACACCTCCTTACCTCCAAGGGATAAATGATGTGTACTCCACGTAGCTAAGTACTTCAAACATTTTTCCTTCAAACTCGCAAGAGATCGTTGCTTATTCCTGCCCACCATAGACGGCAAACCCATATAAGTCTCTGGACAACTTTGCCGTTGAACCTCCAAAATACGACAGACATCCGAAACATTAGAATCCACAACGTTAGAACTAAAGAAAACTCCAGATTTGTCAAAGTTTATCAATTGTCCCGAACATAAAGAATAATCCGTGAAAATCTCCTTTAGTGCTAATGCACCCGATGCAGAAGCTTCCCCAAAAATTATGCTGTCATCAGCAAACAACAAGTGGATCAAAAGCGGGGCTCCACGGGCAATACGCACACCTTGCATTCTATCATTACGAACTGCTTGTCTAAGGAGTGATGACAAACCCTCACGGCAAATCAGGAAGAGATACGGGCTAAGCAGGTCACCTTGGCGAAGCCCTCGAGAAGGAATGAAAGAATCCCCAACTAGATCATTAATCACAACCGAGTAGGAAACAGAGCGAAGGCAACGAGATATACACTCAATCCAAGCCTCAGCAAAGCCCATCTTACGCAACACCACCTCTAAAAAGCCCCACTCCACCCGATCATAGGCTTTACTCATGTCTAACTTAAGAGCAATATACCCCTTCCTGCCAGATCTTTTATTCTTCAGGGAGTGGAGAACTTCATATGCCGAGATGATATTATCAGAAATTACACGCCCCGGAATAAAAGCACTTTGTGCTTCGTCAATGCAAAAATCCAAAACACTTTGAAAACGATTAGCAATCATTTTGGAAATAATCTTGTAGAGTACATTGTACAAACTAATCGGTCTAAAGTGGGACATCTGAGTAGGATTAGTTACCTTAGGAATGAGCACAATCCTAGTCGAGTTTATCTCTGAAAGGGGATGGAGACCCTTAGCGGTAGCAATACAATAGTCAGCCACGTCAGGACCAACGATGTGCCAGAACCGCTGGTAAAATACCGCACCCAAGCCATCCTCACCACACACTTTTAGGGGCCCCATGGATTGCAGTGCATTGAGAACATCTTCTTTAGAGAAATCAGCCAGTAAAGTATTATTCATTGCTGGGGAAATACAACCTTCAATTCCTTCAAGAAATTTCGAACAATCACCCACACCCTTAGACGAGAATAGGTTCTGGAAATAGCTCCGAGCCACCATATGAATCCCATCGGTTGTATCGGTCAATTGGTTATCATCAGTGAGAATTGAGGAAACCCGGTTCTTACTCTTTCACATAGATGCGAATTTATGAAAAAAGCTAGTGTTTCGATCCCTATTTTTTAACCAATTTTCCCGAGCTCTTTGCTCCCAGTAAATCTCATCTCTATTTGCTTCAAAGTTCAGTGCAATTTTGACATCCGTAATGTCGCCCAAAGTAGCATCGGAGGATGGTAAAGAATTGAGTTCTTGAAGTCACTTTTTGAGGGTGCGGACCGTAATCTTCTTTTCCTTACAAATATGTTTAAACCAACTGTCCAGGCCTAAACTGACGTGCTTAAGTCGTTGAGGGACTGAACCACTGAAGTCGGACCAAAGTTTTCCTACTTCAGCTTCACAAGATTCCTCAAGTAGCCATGACGCCTCAAAACGGAAGTGATGAACCCGAGCCCCAACAGAAGCAGTGGCATCAGTAGTCAATAATAGTGGGCAATGATCAGAGAAAGCATGCGACAAGTGCTCGAGTCTATAATGTGGAAACAGTTCCCACCACGCAGAATTTGCCACACCACGATCCAACCTTACCCGTATGTTGTTACTCTACAGACGCCCCCAGTCCCAAGTAAACTAAGCACCCTCATAACCAATATCATCAAGCGAACAATCATTAAGCACTGCTCAGAAATTATCCATTTGCCATTGATTACGTGGCAAACCACCCGACTTTTCAGAAGCAAATAAAATTTCATTAAATCCCCAATTACCAACCAGTGAACTTGGGGCATGTCATCTAGTTGTCTTAACAAATCTCATGCTGCAGTACAATTCTGCACTTTCGGTGCTCCATAGAAACCAGTACAACGTCATGAGCACCCATTCGAATCATCTTCTAAGACGATATCAATATGCCTGCAGGAATAAGAACGAACAGCTACTCGACATGAGGGCCTCCAAGCCATAGACAAACCACCACTTCGACCCACAGAGGCAACATCAAAACCATTTGGGAAACCCAACAACTTTCTAACCTTCTCCATCCTATTATTTGGTAACTTTGTTTCAGCAAGAAAAATAAAAGTAGGATTAACGTCTCGCAAATAATTCTTGAGACGATGTGTCGTCCGGGACAGGCCCAAGCCCCGGATGTTCCAGCTTAAGAATTTCATTGGGCCCGGCTGGCCCTTTGAGAGAGGCCTGCCGATGTAAAAGGAAAGGCTTCAATCGAATCCAAATTGGAAACTTTAAAAGCATTAGAATTGACTCGAGGGCGTTTTTGACCTTCCACAAGGATTTCATGAGAATCCTCGTCCACACTTGCCATAGTAATATCAAAATTACTCATGGGGCCATTATTGCTGTTCATACCATGTGACGAATGAGCCAAAGTCAACAGAACATTCTTGGAGCCAGACTCAGCCAAATTCAAGGGGATAGGACTTTCTGGAACATAAGCATTCTTTCTTTTAGTAGCTGACAAGTTATGGAAAGAATTAGATTGATCCAACGAATCCCTTAAATCATGAGGGTTAACAAAATAATCAGTGGGATTTCGGAAATTAATGTTACCCTCCTCTCTAATCCACCTGTTGGTCGGACGCACACCCAGTCTTCTTGCCGGAGCACGTAAACTCAGATCCCAGCCAAACACAATGTCCTCTCTAGCCTTCGTCAAACGTACCGGACAGAAAGATTCCCCATGCCCCATCTTACCACAAATGAAGCAGAATAATGGGAGCTTCTCATATTCGAACCTAACACACTGAGATACCCCACCAACCAGACCAAGCTTTTTCCGGCGTTTCAGAGGCTTACGAACATCAACTGCAGCACGGAGACACATCACTCCCTTATATCCTAAAAGAACCGCCTTCGAATCGTATTCCAAAAAAGAACCAATGAAATTGCCCAACTGTTGAGCAACGGGTTCTGACATGCACCCACGAGGCACGTCATGAATTAATATCCAAAAATGGGAGACGAATAGAGGAACCGAATTCAGATCCTCACTGTTCCTCAAACGGTGAAGAATAAGCAGGTGTGAATTAAAGTGCCATGGGCTCTCCGACTCAACCCGTTCCATGTCAAAATCACGATAAAACTGAAAGAGATATCGACAATTACCCAGATCAGAGAAAGAAACACCCCCCAGAGGCCTCCAAAGGTTTGCAAGGGTATTCTGCATTGCTGGAAAGTGAATAACACTCGAAGTGAGGAAATTTCCCACAAAGCATTTGTCAAAGGAGATCCCTTTGGATGAAGTCTCACCACCCACTTGGAGTACACTATCCTCATCTTCTTCAATAGATAAATCAGCCAGATCATCAGCAACCGAATATTTCACTAGAAGAGCCATGGAAAGACAGACCAAGAACGGAGGAAAATAGAAGGGAAAAGACGTGCTAAAAAGCAGACAATGTTAATATGTATAATATATATAATGGTTTCAATTCTTGAAAATGAATTTAAAGTTAAAATCAAACCTCCATGATAATCTATACAAAATACATAAAAAGTCAAAATCCATTGCTATGATTGAAGCCAAGGAATTAGGGTTTGATGGAGAAAAAATAGGAAAAGTTAAAAAATCTGAGACTGTTCGAATTGAAGAGAGAAAATCACCTAAAATTAGAAGCATTAATACAAACGGTGTCGTTCCAAAAAAAATGAGTCATTGAATCAACTTACTGATGGACCGGTCATGCCATTGATGTTCGCAGTGGACTAGAATGATGAATATGACCCAACTAACAAGGGAGTAGGAGATATCTTTTGATTAGCTAGCTAGAGACAAATGCATAGTGGACAACCATACAAAAATAACTAATAGTACTTTGCAATGTTACTTACTTTTTTTCATGTTTTTTTATCATCATCAATGAAAATCCTCTACTAGTTTCAATTCTTCTAAAGTCTATTTCTTTTCTTCTTTTCTAAATTCCCTTTCTTCATCCAAGTTTATAGCAATTGGCATTAGAACTTTGTTAATGATCCACTACCAAGCTAGGAAAGCTAAAGAAAGTTCAACAAATGGCAGAAAGTTACAACCTTAAAGCAATGCAGAAACAATCAGATGACCTACAGAGCAAGTTTGATCAATTAGGATATAAAAATATTGTTCCAAAATGGTGAGAAAAACAAATAAAAAAATTGAAAGTAAAGATGAATAAAACAAAATCATTCATGAAGCAGATATTGGATATGCTCAAGAAGAATCCTGATGGTTTAAGCCCTGGGAGCTCTGCCTATAAATTCTTAAGCTCGAACCAACTCTCTGTCAGTTCACAACAAGGAGAACTTGGAAAGTAAGTAGTGTCAGTGACAATTATTGATGGAAAAAATACTCCTACAAACCAGATGAACCTGGTATCATATCCTCTAAACTCGATATGCTTCAAACTCATGTTATAAAAAGTAATGTGCTCACTACACCGAACCTTGGGTGAATCTAAAAGAAAAACACCACAAGTGTAAGACAATGAAACAACCAAGTAAGTCAGGATGCACTGTGTTTGGATTCAAACCAAAACTAGAACTCCACACGTTTGTTGGAAATAACCCAAGAGGATGGGTTACAAGGTTTCAAAAATGCTTTGCTATTTTTGAGGTACTATAAGAGCAGAAAATAGATATAACAACAATGCATATGGAAGAGAAAGCAGAGTCCTGGTTTGATGACTACATTATGTAGAAACATAGAATCACTTGGCAAGAATATACTTTTGATCTTTGCTACAAGTTTTGTGACATAACTGGTTCAAATATCGTTGAAGAGTTCAGTAAATTTGTACAGAAAACAACTATAGATGAATACCAAGGAAGGTTTGAGGAATTAAAACCATTCATGTTGCAATACAACTCACATCTAGAAGATAGTTATTTTATGTCCATCTTCACCAGTGGATTAAAGGAAGAAATCGTGCATGGAGTTAAGACTCACCAACCCAAGTCCCTAGCAGATGCTTATAGACAGACCAAACTAATAAAGTTGTACATGAAAATTGAAGTTAAGAGGAACAAGCCAATTATGAAGATTGTTGCTTATGCTAACCATAAGAGTTACACTCCACCAACAGTCTACAACACCAAAACAGATACTCCTTCCAACAACACTCATAGATAATCTTTGTTGGAATATAAAAGATCTAAAAACCTTTTCTTTTAGTGTGAAGAGAAATTTGTTCCTGGCCATCAATGTAAGAACAAAAAATTCAATTCGATAGAAGAGGAAGAGATTCAAGGGGAATTGGATGAAATTCAGACTACCCATGAAGAAATAGCTCCAGTTAAGAAAGATGTTGTAGAGGGCAACTTAGAGATCTCCATCCATGCATTAATAGGGAGTGTGGGGTTCAGTACACTCATAATTCAAGATACTATTAAAGGGAAACCCTTAAGCATATTGATTGACAATGACAACACCCACAATTTCGTGATCAATAGGTGGGCTAAGGAATGAATGGAGCTGATTACTACCAACCCTCTTGCAATCACTGTGGTCAATGGAGAAAAGCTCTACATCATTGCTAAAAGTAATAGACTACTCTAAAAGATGCAGGGACATCAATTTGAACATGACTTCAGAATATTAAAGAAAATGAGAAAGTGATATGGTATTGGGTGTAGATTGGATGAAGAAATTCAGTCCAGTGGTGATGGACTTCAATGAGATGACATTTGGTTTTAAAAGAGGGGAACAAAAGATAGTCCTTCAAGGTGGGATGAAAGCACCTTCTATTAAAATGATATCGTGGGAGAAATTACAAAAGAATGGTTGAAAAAGATGAAGAAATCATGGGAGAGATGTACTTGCTAAGTGCTGGAAACACTGAGATGGAAATTCCAGAAATGCTACAACCCTTGCTTATAGAGTTCGAGAAGGTTTTTGAAGAGCCAACTTGGATTGCCCATGTTAAAAACCATGACCATGCAATTGTGCTAGACCCTAGTGCTAAACCTGTTAATTTGAGATAGGGATGGCAATTTGATCCGAATTCGATCCGAATCCGATTCGATCCGAAAGAATTTATCCGATCCATATTCGATTGAAAAAAATTCGAATCCGAATCCGAGAAAAATGTCCGAGTCCTAATAGGAGATGGGTTGGATATGGATCATGCCAAGATCCGATCCGAATATGATCCGAATCCGATCCAAATTCATGTCCGATCCGAATCCGACGCATCCGATCCATATCCGAGCCCGAATCAAAACATTTAGGACTTTTAATTCCTTAAAACAAAACATCATGTATAATATTTACATTAAAACAAGAAGACAACATAAATAAAGTAAAAAAGTTAAACTAAATACATTAAAAACATAACTACATATATTTTTTAAACGAGAACATAAATATATATATTAGGTAATTTTGAATAATGGTAAAAACAAAATTAACTTTATTTATATATATATATATATTAAAAGTGATAATAAAAATATAAATGTGTTAAGAATGTAAGTTAAATAATAATAATATTTATTATGATTTATATATATTAATTAACCTTAATATAGTGTAATATATCTATTTATATCATATGCATGTATAAATAAATATGAAAAAGATAAATGCAAGATCAAATCATAGATAAATAAACAATAAAATAAATACAATAGAGAAACAAATAAATGTAAATATCAATGAATTACTAAAAATTAAGGAAGTTAATGAGTGCAATAGTAAGTAATGTGCAATCGATAAATAAAGTTATATATTATGCTAAAATTATGAATTAAAATAGAAAGTAATTTAAAACCATAAACAATAAACACAAAAAATTAAATGTAGTCAACAAATAAGGGATAAAAATGAACAAGTGTAGAATTAAATAACATAAATTAAATGCGTAAGAAATTAAATATATAAAATTATGGATTGATTTGCACTAAAATAAAATTATTAGAGGGCCAAAAAATAATATACCCTAAATACGCTAAAATTCGCGAATCTACCCTTCAAACTTAGGTCAAGACTAGGGATGACAATTTAATCCGAATTCAAAAACTCTAATCTAAATGCGGTTGAAATAAATCCGAATCCGATCCGAAAAAATCCGATCCAAAAACAATCCGATCCAAATCCGTTTGAAAAAAATCTGAATCCAAATCCGAAAAAAATATCCGAGTCCGATTGTAATGGATTCGGACTTGGATTCTATACAATCCGATCCAAATCCGATCCATTGCCATCCCTAATTTGAGACCATATAAATTCCCACACTACCAAAAAACAGAAGTGGAAAGACAAGTTGCTGAGATGTTGTCTTCCTCAATTATTTAGGCCAGCAAAAGTCCCTTTGTTTCCCCTTGTTTGCTGATAAAGAAGAAAGATGGTAGTCGGAGGCTTTGTATGACTATGGGTTATAAACAATTGGATGTTATAACTGTCAAGAATAAGTTTCCTGTTGAGTGCCTAAAAGTTCTATATTTTACCTCTCATTTATCCTTATTTTTGCTGCACTCAAGCACATTTAATTGCATTTTAGGCTAGTTTTTGCATTTACATCACATTTAGATAAAACTGCACAGATGCTGCTGAAATTGGTCACTTTTGCAGGTATCTGTCGTGGCAGCATCGAAGGTAGCTGAGGAGCAGAGGCGAGTTGCGGAGCAGGACCTGAAGAAACGAGGTATGTGGTCTGTCGTGACCGCTGCTGTGGCAGAAGGGGCGACAGTGAAGACACCTAAGGTAGAAAACGTGAAGTGGATATCGACAGATAGAGGATTTCAAGCTTGACTATCGTGGGGCACTCGCATATTTTTGGAGACTAGAAGCAGAAGGAGCTGTACTGAAGCAGTTCCAGTTGCCACCAAGGACGCTGTCGCCGCAGAATGCCGCCCGGATGGCAATACGCTGACATAGTCAAGATGGGTCTCGTTTGATATAGGACATTTTTCTGAGTCCATTAAGCCCAATCTTGCATTTTTCTGAGGCCGGGAGCGGATTATAGAGCTGATCAAAGATCGATAAGTAAAGTAACTTATCTTTACTTGTTGAACAAGGATTTCTACTCCAAGAAGAACTTCTACTCCAAGAAGGACTTAGACTAGATCTTTGCCTATATATACCCATGCATGTAAGGGTATAAGGAGATATCTAGAGAGAGAGAGAGAGAAGAAAAGAGAAAGGGAGCCGGCTAGATCTAATGTTCTATTTCTCTATAGGGTTTGGGGTTGATATTGTAAAGTAGTTGTAAGGGTTGTTCTGTTCTTAGGATTTTTCTGTTCAATGAAATAAAACTTCAAGTTTGCTTATTCAAGTTTCAACATCTTGCAAGAGTATCGGGAGAGCATTGTAAGATTATCTATTTACTTAATATCGGGAGAGTTAAGTATACGAAAGGAGTAAGTACTGGTTCTCCAGTTTATGGTTGAACTATCTCGAACCTAAGGATAGGACGAGGTTAAGCAGCTAAAGAAGAATTCATAAACATAGGTGTTCATATTTCGATTCACGCCGGGAGGTATCATCCAAGACGTGTTCGCCAATAAGCTTGGATCTAGGGATAGGAAAAGTCAATCCAGGGATTTTTGCCGAACTTGAAGAAACTGAGTTGCTTATCGCTGCCGCGACAGCAACGGACCGCTGCCACGACAGGTGCTATCGTGATAGGAGCCAGACACAGAATAGAAGTCCTTGAACAGTGCAATACCTGCACTACAGAGCAATTCAATTCCTTCATGTTTTATAATTCTGATTTTTCTCTTTAACTTGATTTATTTGTGACACTCTTCAATCAAATTATTAAAACTCTTTCTTTCTTCTGTGCAGATAGTTAAAGGATAGAAGTATTCCAGTCCCTGTGGAGACGATATCCGATACTCCGTATCACTTTATTACTTGCGATGTGTATACTTGCACTACATTGTGATAAGACTTTTGACACACAACAAGCTTTTGGCGCCGTTGCCGGGGACTGGCAACATACTCTTACCTTTAACTTCTGCACTTTTCTTTTCTCTTTATTGTTATTTTTCTTTTTTTTCTTTCTATTTTTATCAAAAACTCGGGTGAAATACAGATTTAAGGAGCATCAACATGTCAGGAAAAACTATTCGAGAGATGATGTGGGAGAATTCTCGCAATTACCGTGAAGAAACTGACATGCCATGGGATAGTAGTCCTTCTCAAGAGCAAACGAATTCCTTAGAAGGTACACTTCAAGCCTTCGTGGCACTCATGCAAAAACTGTCGGCTTCTACGATGCAAGTATCGCCAAGATGGATGCACTCTTGAGCAGACCGATCCTCATTCATGCCACGGATGAACCAGAAATCCTGAGGCAAGATGACGAGGATGCCCATGTGAAGGAATACCCAACATATGATGAGTCTGAGCAACAACTTGCAAATGGCAATGATCGAGGAGCCGGAATGGAGCAACACCGCAACAACGCTGAGTGAAATTCAAGAGAATGTCACTATGGCAACCACATCCGAGGCAAACTCTCAACCCACTACCTCGGTTATGCCCGACTAAGATTGCACACATCCATCCCTGTTATGGCACTCGCACGACCACCTAGAAGAGCTACCCAATGACAGTGCCTCGCAAATGGAATACGAGCAGGTAATAAACGAACATTTTGAATTCATTAAAAACTCACAAATTCCATTGCTGGTATTAGAGGAACCAAAGCTGGTGGACTCAGAATCATCGAAGTCTCTACTGATGGAGATTTACGAATGGCCTACAGAATCTTATATGGATAATTATGGTACTTTCCAATGTCCCCTTGACCTGCAAAGTAACCTGATAAAGGACTGTCAAAATAACTGGTTGCCACGGCATCAGACACGACAACAAGGGCTACATTCAACCACAACAACATTCAACGAAAACAAGGTAAGTTTGTGGTCGAATGTCAATTTGATTTTTTCTAATCATATATTCATGCCCTCAGAAACATTACCAAGAAGGGAGGACTTCATGGACTACAAAGGGAAGAGAAAGAAAGGAGCCCCCACCATGAGAATAATGACCAGATGGAGGGTACGGATGGACTTCAAGAAGTACCGGAAACGACCCCTCAAGCATCAATAGAATAGGGAGCAGTTACTTTAGGAGATGCCCCTCAAGGCACTATCACAATGTAGTGCAAGTGTACACGTCGCAAGTAATAAAGTGATACGGAGTATCGAATATCGTCTCCACAGGGACTGGAATACTTCCATCCTTTAACTATCTGCACAGAAGAAAGAAAGAGTTTTGATAAATTGATTGAAGAGTGTCACGAATAAATCAAGTAAAAGAGAAAAAATCAGAATAATAAACAGGCAGGAATTGGATTGCTCCGTAGTGCAGGTATTGCACTATTCAAGGACTTTTGTTCTGTGTCTGGCTCCTGTCACAGCAGCACCTGTTGTGGCAGTGGTCCGTTGCTGTCGCGGCAACGATAAGCAACTCAGTTTCTTCAAGTTCGGCAAGAATCCATGGATTGACTTGTCCTATCCCTAGATCCAAGTTTGTCGGTGAACATATCTTGGATGATACCTCCCGGCGTGAATCGAAGAATGAACACCGATGTTTATGAATTCTTCTTTAGCCGCTTAACCTCGTCCTATCCCTAGGTCCGAGATAGTTCAACCATAAATTGGAGAACCCGTACTTACTCCTTTCGTATACTTAACTCTCCCGATATTAAGTAAATAGATAATCTTACAATGCTCTCCCGATACTCTTGCAAGATGTTGAAACCAGAATAAGCAAACTTGAAGTTTTATTTCATTGAACAGAAAAATCCTAAGAATAGAACAACCCTTACAACTACTTTACAATATCAACCCCAAACCCTATAAAGAACAAGAACATTAGATCTAGCCGACTCCCTTTCTCTTTTCTTCTCTCTCTCTAGATATCTCCCTATACCCTTACAACTATTCTTCAATATCACTTCTCAATAAATTAAACTCTTTTCTTTCTCTCTTGTGCAACAATCCAAGGATAAAGCTCTTTCCAGTCCATGTGGATTCGACATCCGATACTTTGAGTATCACTCTACTACTTACGTTGTGTTGAGTGTGTAAAAGTTCTATATTTTACCCCTATTTAACCCATATTTATGCTGCATTCAAGCATAATTCATTGCATTTAGGTAAAGTTTCACACATACATCACATTTAGATAAAATGGCACAGTTTCTACTGATTTCCGCTACTTTTGCAGGTAGCTGCTGTGGCAGACTCGGGACAGCGAAGGAGCAGAGCTGGAACACAGGATTAGAGTCGAGAAGGAAGATGATGCCGTGGCAGCCATGACGACAACAATGGTGAAGGGAAAAGTGAAGTGAAGCTCGACAGATAGAGGAATTTAAGCCGGTCTGTCGTGGACCACTCCTATATTTTTCTGATCCCTAGATCAGAATGAAGGCCAAGCCCAAAGTTCAAGGAAGAAACCCAAAGCAAGAAAAGAGGGCGAATTAAAGGCATCTACTCTGGAGATTTAATCTTAATTAGAGTTGTACTTTATTTTGAACTTGTATTCTTACCTTATTAGAAAACTTGAACCCAAGGCCTATATAAAGGCATGTAATTCGACCTAGGGAAGGATATCTCATTCTCTAGCCGTCTTCCCCAAAACCCTTGTCGTTTTCCCCCTTCTCATCATGTTTTAAACTTCCCCTAGGGCTAAGGGTTGATTCTGTAAAGTAGTTGCAAGGATTTTACTGTTTTTAGGAATTTTCTGTTCATTGAAATAAAACTTCAAGTTTGCTTATTTTGGTTTTCAACATCTTACAAGAGTATCGAGAGAGCATTGTGAGATTATTTATTTACTTAATATCGGGAGAGTTAAGTATACGAAAGGAATAAGTGCGGGTTCTCCAGTTAATGGTTAAACTATCTCGGACCTAGGGATAGGACGAGGTTAAGTGGCTAAGGAAGAATTCAACAACATTGGTGTTCACCCTTTGATTCACGCCGGGAGGTATCATCCGAGAAGTGTCATCAACAGTACTTGGACCTAGGGATAGGACAAGTCACAACATGGATTCTTGCCAAGCTTGAAGTATAGAGTTGTGTGATCGCTGCCGTGACAACAACAGACGGCTGCCACGACAGGGACGACGATAGAACATGAGTTCTTATACAGTGCAACACCTGTACTACCGAGCAGATCAATATCGGCCAATTTCTTAACCCTAAAAACTTCGTTATTTTATATTCAGTATTCTTCAATATCACTTTTCAATAAGTTGAACTCTTTCCTTTCTCTCTTGTGCAGCAATCCAAGGATAAAGCTATTTCCAGTCCCTGTGGATTCGACATCCAATACTTTGAGTATCACTTTACTACTTGCGCCGTGTACACTTGCACTACATTGCGATAGGACTTTTGACACGCAACAAGTTCTTGGCGCTGTTGCCGGGGACTGGCAACATATCTTTACCCTTGCCTTTACTGCACTTTTACTTTTTATTTTTTCTGTTTTTATTGGGACTGTTTACCCTGTGTTTTTCACAAGGTTTTTCGTTTACTTATGCGCAGATCAAAACGAGGCAAAGAACCCGAGTACAAACTAGATCCTGAAATCGAACGTACGTGCAACCTCAGGAACCGAGTCCGCCTTTTGATATCTAGAAACGATTATCTTGAGGAACATATAGAAGCAATGCATAACGGGGTAAATCGCCCAAGGAATCCTGAAGATCCTCCCATAGATGAAGGGAATGGACGGCCTGCTGCCGAGGCCGCATGTCGGTCATGCCGTGATTACATGATCAATGGTCATGTAGAACTGGAGACCACATTGCTAGACGTGGAAGCTGAAAATTTCGAGCTGAAACCTGTTATGTTCAGCATGATCAATTCCGCTGGCCTATTTAGTGGTGCTGCTACAGAGGATGCCCGAGAACACCTGAAAACGTTCTAAGAAATTTGTGGATCGTTTAGACTACTAGGAGCAAATCCGGAGATACTGAGGCTTCGGTTATTTCCTCATTCACTGAGAGACAGAGCGAAAACTTGGTGGAACAAACTAACGCCGGGTTCAATACGAACTTGGGCGGATCTCACTCGTGAATTTTTATCTCGTTTTAATCCTTCCCATTTATCTAAGCGATTACGTAATGAAATTGCTACTTTTCAACAGGAAGATGACGAGCCAATGCACGGGGCATGGGATAGGTTTACCACTCTTCTAAGGAATTGCCCAATGCATGGATTCCCCGTGTGGAGTCAAGTCATAAAATTTTACAATGCTGCCAACACACACACTCGGATGAGAATAGATTCAGCAGCGAATGGACTGCTGTTGGATAAAGATCCAGACGAAGCCATGGTAGTATTGAAAAATCTAGCAAAGAATGAAGAGCAATTCCCTACAGCAATGAGAGGTAAACGAGTGCTAGCCGTAAAAGACTATGAAGCCGACAATTCCCTAAAGACACAGGTTGCGCACCTCACAAAGGCAGTAGAAAATTTGATAAAGAAAGATTCAAAACATGTCTACTCTGCAGAAGAGATATGTGAAACTTGTAGTGGGAATCACAGTTCGGAAGACTGCCCGTTACAGCTAGAGGAAGGGATGTATGTTGGAAATTACAACAAGCTGAGAAATTACGACTCCAACAATTACAATCCCAACTGGAGGAAAGATCCCAAGTTCTCCTGGAGCAATCCGAACAATGCATTAAATCCTCAGATGCAGAACAACCAAAACCAGGGGGCACCCAGAATCCTGACACGGCAGCAACCGCAATAGCAGCCGGCAGCCGCACCTAGTATATTGGAGCAGACATTGGCCACATTTATGTCACAAACATGAGCTTACATGGCAAACATGGACCACTTCGTCAAGAAGACTGAGTCATTCATGGACGAAACAAAGATGAGAATGACTAACCATGAGGCTACACTGAAATCACTAGAGACACAGATGGGCCAGGTTTCCCAGAATATTAAGCCAAGGCAAAACGGAGGATTCCCTAGTAATACTGAAGTCGCTAGAAAACCCACACATGAGCAGTACAAAGCTATTACAACTAGGAGTGGGAAACAAATGCAAGGGCTGGAGATGAAAACCGTATCGGTTTGGGAACCAGCCCTAGAAACACCTGCCGCGAACACTGCCCCGGCAGAAGAGGAGAAATCTGCTGCCACCATACCTGTCACGGCAGCAGAAGAGACAGAGGAGCAAGACAATGATGCTGAAGAACCTAAGCCTCCTCAGATCCGGATACCATGTGAAGGATGTTTGGAAGATTACCGTCCTCCACCCCCTTTTCCATAGCGGTTACAAAAGCAGAAACAGGATTACCAGCTCAAAAAGATCTATGATATTTTTAAGCAGGTCCACATCAATATACTGTTGTTAGAGGCCATCAAGAAGATTCCCGATTATGCGAAATTTCTCAAGGATGTTATGTCTAAAAGATCCAGACTTGGGGAATTTGAAACGATTAAATTGACAGAGGGATGCATGACTATTTTGCACAGGTATCCACCCTAGAAAAAGAAGGATCCTAGGAGCTTCATCATACCGTGTATAATTGGTGACAAATTCGTGGGTAAGGCACTTTGTGATCTAGGTGCTAGTATAAATTTAATGCCAAAATATGTGTTTTAGAAATTAGGTATTGGATGAGCACGACCCACGACAGTCATGCTGCAGCTGGCAGACCGCTCTTATGTACAACTAGAAGGGAAGATCGAAGATATTTTGGTAAGAGTGGATAAGTTCATTTTTCCTGCTGACTTTATTGTTTTAGACTGTAAAGCAGATGAGAACGCAACAATCATCCTGGGGCGACCCTTCCTAGCCACATGTAGATCACTGATTGATGTAGAGAAGGGAGAACTAACAATGAGAGTAAATGATCAAGAGATCAAGCTCAATGTTCTATAGGCAATTAAACATGCTGATGCAGAAGAAGAATGCAAAGCCATCACTGAAGTAATCCTTGACCAACCCTGCATCAGGTCGAGCTGCCATGACATTAAATTTGGTCACTGCCACGGCAGTCATCTGGAAGACTGTAACGACAGCAACGCCGACAGCAACTCCTCCGATTCAGACATATCCGACACTGAAGGTCACGAGAAGGTAAATTGGATAGGAAATCGTCCAGGTAAGTTATTCGAGCCCCTAAACTATACCTCGAATGAACACATAATCGAAAAGCCCTCAACTGTAGAACCACCTATTTTAGATCTTAAGCCCCTTCCAGGGCAACTTAAATATGTTTTTCTTGGTTTAAATGATACATTGCCCGTAATCATCTCTTCCAACTTAATGCAGGAACAGGAACAACAGTTAATTGGGATGCTGCAGCAGCATAAGAAGGCTATTAGATGGACGATAGCTGATATCCAAGGCATCAGTCCGGTACTATGTATGCACAAAATCCTCCTAAAGGATGATCATAAGCCGACCATTGATGCTCAGTGACGCTTAAACGATGCTAAGAGAAGTGGTGAGAAAGGAGATCATCAAATGGCTCGATGCTGGAATAATTTATGCCATCTAGGATAGTAAGTGGGTGAGCCCGGTGCAGTGTGTTCCTAAAAAGGGAGGAATAACCGTGGTGACCAACGAAGAGAACGAACTAATCCCAACCAAGACTGTGACTGGTTGGACGGTTTGTATGGATTACCGGAAGCTTAACAAAGCTGCCCGGAAAGACCATTTTCCCCTACCTTTTATTGATCAAATGCTTGATAGATTAGCGGGGAAACATTATTATTGTTTTCTTGATGGTTATTCAGGGTACAACCAGATCGCTATTGCACCAGAAGATCAAGAGAAAACTACCTTCACTTGCCTATACGTCACTTATGCTTTTCGGAGAATGCCGTTTGGACTCTGCAATGCACCAACAACCTTCCAAAGGTGCATGATGGCGATATTCTCTGACATGGTGGAGGACTTCCTGGAAATTTTCATGGACGATTTTTCCGTCTTTGGAGATAGTTTTGAAGGCTGTTTAGGCAACCTATAGAAGGTGCTCAAAAGATGCGAGAAAGCGAACTTGGTCTTAAACTGGGAAAATGTCACTTCATGGTGGATGAAGAGATAGTCCTAGGCCACAAGGTAAGCTGCCGCGGCATAGAGGTAGACAGAGCAAAGATTGAAGTTTTTGAAAAGCTGCCGCCACCCACCACAGTCAAGGGAATTAGGAGTTTCTTAGGGCATGTTGGGTTTTATCGACGATTTATTGCAAATTTTTCGAAGATTACCAAGCCTTTATGCCACCTATTGGAGCAGAATCGTCCCTTTGACTTCCATACTGAATGTACTGAGACATTTAGAATTCTGAAGGAGAAACAGCTAACAGCCCCAATTGTACAGCCACCATACTGGAGTTTGCCATTTGAAATTATGTGTGACGCCAGTGACTACACTGTAGGGGCAGCACTTCGGCAGAGGAAAGACAAGCTTTTCCACGTAATTTATTACGCCAGTAAAACATTGAATGATGCCCAAGTGAATTACACCACAACAGAAAAGGAACTGTTAGTAGTGGTGTTCTCAATCGACAAGTTCCGTTCATACATACTTGGAACAAAGGTGGTGGTACATACAGACCACTCAGCACTAAAGTATTTGTTCGCTAAAAAAGATGCAAAACCTAGACTGATACGTTGGATTCAGCTGCTGCAAGAGTTTGACATCGAAATCAAGGATAAAAGGGGGACAAAAAACCAAGTAGCAGACCACTTGTCGAGATTAGAGATGGGAAAGAGTCTACCAACAGATAAGACCAACATACTGGAGACCTTCCCTGATGAGCAGTTGTTTGCTGCCACAAGCACTGTCGCGACAGCCATGGCGGCAGGTAAGTTTTCTGAACTTCCTTGGTATGTTGATTACGTTAATTACATTGTTAGCGGAGTGTTACCTCCTGAACTTAATTACCAAGCAAGGAAGAGGTTCCAAAACTATGCAAAACATTATTATTGGGACAAACCTCTTCTTTTCAAACATTGTGCAGATCAAATTATCAGGAGGTGTGTACCACAGGATGAGCAGGAAGCTGTGCTTCACCACTGCCATGCTTCCCCATATGGAGGACACTTAGGTGGAAACAAAACCGCTGCCAAGGTTTTGCAATCCGGTTTTTATTGGCCCTCACTGTTCAAGGATGCCCAAGCATTCTACAAAAGCTGTGACAAGTGCCAACGGACTGGAAACATCTCAAGAAGACATGAGATGCCACTACAAAACATTTTAGAAGTCGAGATCTTCGATGTATGGGGGATCGATTTCATGGGACCGTTCCCAACATCATGTGGGAACCTCTACATCCTACTGGTAGTGGATTATGTATCCAAATGGGTTGAAGCGATCGCCACACAAAAAAATGATGCCAAGACTATTCAAATATTTCTGCACAAAAACATTTTCTCCAGGTTTGGCATACCTAAGGCGATCATCAGTGATGAAGGGAGACATTTTGAAAATAGGGTAATAGCTGCTGCCTTGAGAAAATACGAAGTAAAGCACCAGATTGCAACAGCATACCACCCTCAAACCAATGGACAGGTCGAAATATCCAACCGGGAAGTAAAGAACATTCTTGAGAAGATGGTTAAACCTACTCGAAAAGATTGGTCTTTACACCTTAATGATAGAGCATAGAGCTTACTAGGCTATCAAGGCAGTAAACATGGACTTAGATAAAGCAGGACAGAAGAGGCTACTTGACTTGAATGAAATTGAAGAAATTCGAGCAATGGCCTACGACAACGTAAAGATTTAGAAAGACAAAACCAAGAGATGGCACGACAAGAAGTTGCTGCCACGACAGTTCTGCCCAGGGCAGCTTGTGTTGTTGTTTAACTCTAGGCTGAAACTTTTCCCAGGAAAGCTTAAATCTAGATTGTCCGGCCCATTCCAAGTTGTGCAGGTTTTTCCCCATGGTGCCATCACGATCAAATCCTTAAAAGACGGGCACCAATTCAAAGTTAAGGGACATAGACTAAAGCATTATCAGGGGACTGAAGCCCCAAGGATGCAGGAAGTGGTTACTTTAGGATATGCCCCTCAAGGCATCCCTAATTTAACTTAATTTTATTTTTTATTTTTTTATTATTTAGTTTTATTATTTATGTATTTTATTTATTTATTAGGAATCAAGAATTGTTTTATTTTTAGAACTAAAGTTTGATTTTAATTAATTTTAGGAAATAAGGGAAACAAGGAGAGGAGCAGAAGTGAAACAGCCCACCATCTCAACAGTAGCCCAAAAGCCCGAAGGATGAGTCTGTCGTCACAGCCTATCAACAGCTGTCGCGACAGACGTGGAAAATACAGCCTGTCACCACGCTATCGCGACAGACACGCAAACGCATAACAAACGTGCAGCAGACACAGAAACGCGTGACAGACGCGTCAGAAACCGTGTAACAGCTGGCCCCATTATTCGCGCCTACCGTTACAGCTCCACCGGGCAGAAAACCATTCATCTATATAAACCCCATTCACAATTCATTTTTCACCTCACTTTTACTCTCTCAACTTGCTTTCTCTTTAGATCTCAAATTTCTTTTTATTTTCCACAGACCTTGCAACTATGACTACCAGACAGACTCGTAGAAGTGCTGCCTCCAGCTCTACTACAACAGCCAGTACACCCAGCCACAGTGCCATCCCAAACCGCTTCGCCTCCACCGACTCCGCCGGTAGATATTACTACTCTTTCTAGAAGAGGAAGATGTGAGAAGAAAGAGGGTTTCTTTACACCAAAGGCACGGAAGACCTCGGGATCGAACCTTTCATTGCACGAAAAATCAAGGCCCTCAAATGGCAGATGTTTGCTGCCCAGCCAGAAGAAATGAACGTCACGTTGGTCCGGGAATTTTACGCTTCCGTCGACAGCAAGGGTACCATGACCATGACAGTGCGAGGTAAAGAAATTACTTTCGAGCCTACTTACATTAACACCCTCTATAGCATCTATGTCAGCAAAAAGGAGAACGGAGACAAGAGATTTGTCGAGAGTCTGTCGCCGACAGATTATGATGCGGTAATGGCAGAACTCACTAAGGAGGGGACAAAATGGAACACCGACCCAAAACACCCACGGACGGTGAAAAGAGCTCAATTGACTCCACAGGCTAAATTATGGAATCATTTTGTGAAGAAACGCATCATGCCATCCTCTCACAACAGTACCATTGACCGACCCAGGTTAACCCTCGTCCATTCAATTCTTAATGAAAGACCCATAAATGTCGGCCGGTACATAAGGGAGGGGATTTTGGAATGTGTTCTTCGACTGTCGGGACCTCTTGTCTTCCCGTACCTCATCACCGAAATCTACCGAGGGCACAATGTCCTAGAAATCGCCGAAGACTTCAAAGTCCGAGGGAAGGGATGGACGGAGCGTAACATCTTCAGCCTTATGGAACTGAAACCAGCAACCCCACTGTCCTTCTTCAACCCTGCTGTCACAGCAGAGCAGCCGGCAAAGCCCAATCAAACAGAACATGTCGCGACAGAGCAGTAGTAGCTTGTTCTGATGAGTTTCGTAAGGGACTTCACGGCAGCCACGGTACAATTTATTCATAATAATTTAAATTTTGCAAATGTACCATTCCCTGCCTTCCCATAACTATATTTTGCTGCCCCTACACCTACACCTACTCCTGCTGCCACACCAAGGACTCCATATGCTGCCTCTACTCCTACTTCAGCCACGACAGCTGAAGGCGGCAACCACACTGCCACTGCCACTGCCAGAGGCGAAAAGAGAAAGGAGCCACTACCAGAACTCGACGACGTCTACTTCGAAGGGTTCTCATCATCCTCCGTCTGGCAGGATTCTGACGGGGAGCCCTCTATTGCTCGAAACCTTCCAAAGGAGTTTACTCCAATGAAGAGGTAGAAACCCAACCAAGCTGGTGAAGGGCCATCCAGCCATGGCAAGTCTGCCAGCAGCAGCAGCAGTAGCTCAGAAGATGAGGTACAAGTGCTGGAAAAGCTACCCCAGATCTCACCCACTCGTATCCAGCCGCCATGGGAGGCCAAAAAGAAAATTGCATCTGCCTCCCCTAGCATTCTGTCGGCCTCTACAATAAAGGTCACTGCCCACCGGAAGCTACATATCAGCAGCAGCAACGACGACAGCTCTTCAACTTAAGTTTCTATCTTATTTTTGATGTCTTGCTGTTTTATTTATTTGTGATGTATATTGTTTTTTTCTGTTTTTGTTTTACATGTCATCATGCATTGAGGGCAATGCAACCCTTGAGTTTGGGGGTGGCATCCCTCCAGTAATGAAATGTCTTTTGTGTTTTAAAATGGTGTCTAAGTGTTAGTTAGTATTTAGTTTATTTTTGTCAAAAAAAAATCAGTTGCCTTAAGTCTTTAAACTGAACTTACCTGCCAAGACATACGCTGTCGTGACAGTGCCTTTAGGAAATTTTAGGATATGTTTAGAGCCTTGCTATGATTCTAATCTGTACAACACTCTTTGTGACTCTTTTGCCATCTAGATTACTTTAGTACACTGAAATAGGAATGTTTACCCACTTGAAACTGCCCCTAGAGGTGCCCTATCACTGGCTCTAGGAAAACAATAAAAAAAGAAAATTATTCAGACTCATTTGCATGCAAAACTGCCTTGCACTTATTTTAGGAGATTTCTTTTTTAGCTAAGTTAGAAAAAACTAAAGGAGCCCAAGAATTGCCTCCAGAAAAGATGCAGTTAAATCAAGAGTCAGAAAAACTAAAGGAGCCTAAGAATTGCCTCTAGAAAAAATGAAATTGGCATAAACTCAAGTTTGTAAGCATAACTATTCTGGTATACTAAGGGAGTCTAGACACATAGTTGTTCACAAAACCTGCACACACCTCACAAGAATTATAGCATGGTTCCGAATGAATCCAGAAATGCCCGACAAGGTATTGCTCTTGATAGAGAATAAGTGGTAGGTAATGAAAGGTTCACTGATTTAAGTCAACCCAAAAGCTTTCATTTTAGTTAGGTAATAATTGCTTGAGGGCAAGCAAGAACTTGAGTTTGGGGGTGTGTTAAGTGTGTAAAAGTTCTATACTTTACCCCATATTTTGTAACCCCCTTAACCCGGCCTAGACGGTTGACCCGAATTAAGAAGTTTACACGGGGAAAACCAAAGTCAACCTGAAAGTCAACCTTGATTAACGACCCTTTTTTTCTTTTTAATCTTGTCTAGATGCACATTATCCCTAGATATATTCACAAGATCATCATATTCAAAGATCATAACAATCAGAGAACATTCAGGGACTCAATTGCACAAATTACAACTTTAGGGACCAAATTGCAAATTCTGAAAATTACAAGGACTTATCCCAATTAAAAGTTACCAAAATGAAATTACTCATGTTTCATGCTTCTCTGCCAAATTTCAGCTCAAACGGACATCTCAAACTCATACAATTGCAATAACAAGATTCAGGACCAAAACGCAAACATTTCAAAACATATAACCATCAAATTCAGAGCCCAACGGTCGAGTGTTCCGAAACAGGGAGGACCTGTTCCGAAACGCGGGACCGTTCCGAAACGGGTTCCGAAACATGGCTTGGCAGTGGCATTTCCGTTCCGGAACGGTTCCTCCCGTTTCGGAACGCCTAGGCCATTTCAGGCCCCTGTTCCGAAACGGTAGCACCCGTTCCGATACGGCCTGCCCAGATTGCAGAAAATTAGCTGAATAAACACACAATTGACCCATCAAACATGCTCCAAATGCCACCAAATTATACCAGCAAGCCATTACATGCATAAGGAACACAAATGCATCAACCATACATCATCATGGCATCAAATTAAGAAATACCCAATTCTATAGGCAAGCATCCTATAAAGCAAACCATGAAATCCTCAAATCACCAAAACACATACCAAGAGGCCAATTACATGTACCAACATCAATATCAACAAAAACCAACTTAGGGAGTCCAAAACATCTCCCAAAACAACAACATAGGTCCCCCATTGCCAAATGCCCAAAAGATAATAGTTTTAGGAAAATGTTCACCATACATGAGCTTAGAACCTTCACTTGGATTCTTGGCTTCCTTGCTGCCCCAAATGCACTTCAATGCTCTGCATTATTGGTTTAAGAAAAGAGAGAGAGAGCGTAAGCAAAAGCTTAGTGAGGAATGCTCAATTAAAACCACTCAAATAATGCATTCATAAAACACATTTATAAACCTTAACTCAAGGCAACATTTACTCATGCACATAAGCATTTGAAACAAGCATATCATGCTTCAAATTCATAACATGTCATATTGGCCACAAGTGATACAATCAACATAAGATCCACACATGGACTTTTAAACACCATTGTGATCTTACAATTTCCAAGGACCACACATGGACTTTTAAACACCATTGTGTCCTTAACAAGAATCATCCATGGACTTTTAAACACCATGATGTTCTTACAATTCACAAGGACCACACAAGGACTTTTAAACACCTTTGTGTCCTTAACAAGAATCACCCAAGGACTTTTAAACACCTTGGTGTTCTTAAATAAACAAGGCTTACACAAGGAATTTTAACCACCTTTGTAACCTTAACCAAGAACCAACCATGGACTTTTAACCACCATGTTGTTCTTAAATACACAAGACTCACACAAGGAATTTTAACCACCTTGGTGATCTTAACCAAGAACCAACCATGGACTTTTAACCACCATGTTGTTCTTAAATAAACAAGGCTCACACAAGGACTTTTAACCACCTTTGTGACCTTAACCATCACTTGCCAATATGCGTCATTAACAACATTATTCCACTGTTTTAAAGCATTTAACAAAGCCATAAACATCATGCATCCTTAAGCATCAAACCACATTAAAACGAGGTTCAAAAACAGGGATCTCTTACCTTGAGCATCCTTCAACACATGGCTTATAATCTCAGCAAATAAACATGCTAAATATGCTTTCAAAACAGGATTTAAAACATGCAAACAAACCACATTACATACAACCAATCCATGGTTCATCATCAAGAGAGTTTTTCCGAAAACTTACTCTTGAGCTTAGCTAAGTTGCTTAGACTTAAACTAAGCTCCCAAACCTTCAAAACATTGGTTTCAAAGCTGAAAACCAAAATCCACTCACCGATTCCGTTTCGCCACTTGCCGAAACACCAATCAAGCTTTCGGATCACCACCACTAGGATCCAAAGATGACTCCCCTGTTTTAAACACATCAAAGCAGAGGATTAATGCATCATCATGCATTAATATCTTCAATGAAAACAACTAAACTCGCTGCTCTCATCAACACTCCCATTTCGGCTACCAAACACAACCGTAATCACCTCCAAACAACTCCACAACACTACCCAGCCATGATCCATCAATTCTAAACATTCATAAACCTCAATTAACATCCAAAAAGGATCTAACCACGTCCTTATACCTCCAGCTATAACAGATCATCAAGATCACTCCAAAAACCATCAAAAACTCAAGCAAAACTTAGGAAAATTAACCTATCCGGGATTGCATTGATTAAACCTCAATTTCTCATCAATTATACATTCATTTAACATCAAATAGACACCTCAAAACACTGCCCAAACAGATCTTACGAATTTTATCAAAAATCAACCAAATCTTGCATTTTAAAGCCAAGATCAAGAACACATCTACAAAACCTTTTATAAAACACAAATCAAGGATTGAGAACTTGGGAATTTCAGTAAAGAACTGAGAATTTAGAGGAGAAGGACGTTCATACCTCTAAACTTGAGTTTCTCCCTTTTGGAACCAAGATTCTTGAAAATCCAAATAACAAATGCAAAGGTTTTGTTGAAGAGATGATTAGAGATCAAAAGAGGATTGAAATGTGTTATTTAGATGACAAAATCAGAGGGAAAATGTGCTGGAGAAAGTGTTTGGTTTGAGAGAAAAGATGAGAGAAAATGAAAATAGAATTTAGGAAAAGTTAGTTGGAAAATGCCAAAATATCTTCCCTCCCTTTTTCTTTTATTTAAAAACCATTAATTAAACCTTTAATATTTAGGAAAAATCTGGAGAAACTCCTTTTGGGTAAACAGCTCCTTAAAGATTCAAAGTTTCAATCCTTTTTAAAACAGTCACACAGTTTTCGAAAATTACATTTTGGTCACTAACCCAAAATGTCACACTTCCAAACCTCATTTTGTAAAATTGATTCCACCATTCTCTTATATATAAGAAAAGAGGATTTTAAGACATTTTTCCATATTTTTAATGCAACCCAAACTAGGCTTCCCTAAATTCACCCTTATATATTCGAACCGCACTCCGATCGAATCGGTCCAAACCCAAAACTTCTAAGCCCAAAATTGAGGCGTTACATATTTAACCCATATTTCTGCTGCATTCAAGCATAATTCATTACATTTAGGTAAAGTTTCACACATACATCACATTTAGATAAAATGGCACAGTTTCTACTGATTTCCACTACTTTTGCAGGTAGCTACTGTAGCAGACTTAGGACAGCGAAGGAGTAGAGCTGGAACACAGGACTGGAGTCGAGAAGGAAGACGCTGCCGTGGCAGCTATGACGACAGCAATGGTGAAGGGAAAAGTGAAGTGGAGCTCGACAGATAGAGGAATTTAAGCTGGTCCGTCGTGGACCACTCCTATATTTTTCTGAGCCCTAGATCAGAATGAAGGCCAAGCCCAAAGTTCATGGAAGAAACCCAAAGCAAGAAAAGAGGACGAATTAAAGGCATCTACTCTGGAGATTTAATCTTAATTAGAGTTGTACTTTAGTTTGAACTTGTATTCTTACCTTATTAGAAAACTTGAACCCAAGGCCTATATAAAGGCATGTAATTCGACCTAGGGAAGGAATACCAAACTTGTATTCTTATAATATTGAAGAAACTGACATGCCATGGGATAGTAGTCCTCCTCAAGAGCAAACGAATTCCTTAGAAGGTACACTTCAAGCCTTCGTGGCACTCATGCAAAAACTGTCGGCTTCTACGAACGCAAGTATCGCCAAGATGGATGCACTCTTGAGCAGATCGATCCTAATTCATGCCACGGATGAACCTGAAATCCCGAGGCAAGATGACGAGGATGCCCATGTGAAGGAATACCCAACACATGATGAGTCTGAGCAACAACTTGCCATGGAAATGATCGAGGAGCCGGAATGGAGAAACACCGCAACAACGCTGAGTGAAATTCAAGAGAATGTCACTGCGGCAACCACATCCGCGGAAAACTCTCAACCCACTACCTCGGTTTTGCCCGACCAAGATTGCACACATCTATCCCAGTCATGGCACTCGCACGACAACCTAGAAGAGCTACCCAATGACAGTGCCTCAAAAATGGAATACGAGCAGGTAATAAACGAACATTTTGAATTCATTAAAAACTCACAAATTCCATTACAGGTATTAGAGGAACCAAAGCTGGTGGACTCAAAATCATCGAAGTCTCTACTGATGGAGATTTATGAATGGCCTACAGAATTTGATATGGAGAATTATGGTACTTTCCAATGTCCCCTTGACCTGCAAAGTAACCTGATAAAGGACTGTCAAAATAACTGGCTACCACAGCAGCAGACACGACAGCAAGGGCTACAATCAACCACAACAACATTCAACGAAAACAAGGTAAGTTTGTGGTCGAATGTCAATTTGATTTTTTCTAATCATATATTCATGCCCTCAGAAACATTACCGAGAAGGGAGGACTTCATGGACTACAAAGGGAAGAGAAAGAAATGAGCCCCCACCATGAGAATAATCACCAGATGGGGGGTACGGATGGACTTCAAGAAGTACCGGAAACGGCCCCTCAAGCATAAATAGAACATGGAGCAGTTACTTTAGGAGATGCCCCTCAAGGCACTCCTAATTTAACTTAATTTATTTTATTGTATTTTATTTTTCTTATTTTATCTTTATTGTTTTAGGAATTAGAAATTTGATATTAGTTTTTAGTTTGTTTCATTAGGTAAATAGAGAGAACCCTTGCAATAACGATACAAGCAACCCGAGGAAGCTCCGCCTCCACCCCTGCCGCAGTAGCACTCATACTCCCTGAGATGAATTCCAAAGTGACTGCCGCCAACAACAGTGAAGATAATGACGCAAGGAAGAAGGCAGCCTCCGCATCTCCAACTCCCAGGGCAGCACCCACAGCTCCTCCGACAAAGTTCAAGGAGACTGCCCGCCGACAGC